>JADRCD010171880.1:0-34054 GCA_019843815.1 Montemys delectorum
ATTAGAAGTCTGACACTAAGTTAGTATATACCTGGTTTTATTTAAAAAAAAAAAAAGAAGAAGAAGAAGAAGAAGACAAAGAAGAAGATGAAGAAGAAGCTTTCTGGGAAGTTTGGAAGTTCTGAAGTATCCTTTTATCAGTAAGTTAGAAATTTAACTTTCTGATCAGTAGTAGGGACAAAACTCTGAAAAATAACCTTCAACATAAATGAGGGATCTACTTCTACCCAGTATTCTTGAATCTGGGGCTTAGATAAATATTAAAAGCAGAAAATATCAGAGAAAATTTCAGAGCTCAGATATCTTCATTATTCATGCTATAGAGGTATGAGATATGAAAGTATCAGGGATTTTGGACACCCTGTGTATTGCATACAGTACAAAAGCACCATATCCTCCAGGAGGCACCAATACACACAGAGCTCAAGGCAGAGAGAGTGGATTGCAAGATGGGTCTAGTCACAACTATGCTCTTGGTGTAACTCACCCACATATAATGGAGTAATATATAATTAAAGTTTGATCTTTGACCCTTACAACTTTGTGTCAACTTCAGAAAACTTTGTCATCTGAGCCTAAGCTTCATGTGAACAAAGGCTATTGGTCAGAGAAAAAAAAGAAAAGAAAGTACTAAGAAACTTCCTTAAGGTTTTTTGTTGTTGTTGTTTTGGTTTGTTTGGTTTGGTTTTTTTTTGGTATTCACAGAAACAGTGTTTGCCATAGTGACTCTCATAATGCTATCATCAACTTCAAGAATCTAGGTTTCCTCTAGGTATTTACAGAATCAGGTTCTAGTTGTGTCTAGAAGTTGACTTTCTGAGGGAGCCAGGCTGGGTTTCTGTGCAGTTTTTTTTTTTCCAAGATGATTATTTCAGATTGCTTGTTTTCATCCAGAGACCATAGCAGGTAGGATGTCGAGCTCATAACCTTTGCACTCCTTTTTTGTTCTAGACATGCAATAGATGAACTGTAGCCTGATTAAGTTGCACATGTGCTTCTTTATAAAGAAAGATTCCTAGGAGATAGGATGCAAGGAGATGGGACAGCTAAATAATCAAAAGTGTGTAATGAAAGTGAAGAAGTAGCTGGCATTTTGCTTGGCCTTACCTGTGTAAAAGGGGTTTAATTTACCCCATACTGATACTGACCCTCTTTCATAGGATTGTACATGCATACACAGCCTCTTTCCCTGTAGTGAATATTAGAATGGGTGTCTACAAAACCCTTCTTGTACTGTAATGTTTTTCCTCTTGACCACAACTCTGGCTCTCACCCACCATGTTCCTGATATAAGGATGCTCAGAGTCTGAGGCAGGTTGTAGTTTGAAGCACAAATTCACAGAGCTTTCAGGACTCACTGTTTTCATTTTCTGCTTTATCTTTTCCCCCCTGGGCCTACATGGTTGTAACTTTGTGTTGGCTCAGTCATTACTGGCTTGGCAGTAGTCTCTGTAACTGACTGGCCACATGCCTTTTCTCTGTGTCATATGCACCCATTGTTGTTAAATGTTGACTCGGTAAGTCCCTCTGGCTTTAGCATAGTAAGTCTTAGGGCACAGTCTCATTGTCAATTCTTAAAAATAGCTATTTTCTACTCCTGGGGGACTAACTCTCTCCTGGGACTGGAAATGGGGTTGGTAATAGAATTTCCCAGCTAACATTCTTCAAGTCTGCCCTAAGCCTGAAAGGGGAGTAAATGAATTTGCAAGAGCCATCAACCATCTGTTCCTGTTTACCAAGCATGACTTGGTATCTGCTAAATAGACCTCATGTATGTGGCTTCTCTCTTGGGTTGGAAATTGTGCCGAGCTTGGACCTATCACCTATTCTAGCACAGCAGCTCTTAGAATGGGGTAGATGCAGGCTGAGCATCCTTTTCTCTGACTAGAGCCAGCCCAGGTAATAATGCCCAGAGCATTGGACTACTACATGGTAAACCAATTAACTTACAGATTATAGGGTAATAAAAAGGAATAGATCTAGAGAAGTCAGGATTAACATCCTCAAAGTAGTCATGATCAAAATCATACTGAGCTCCAACCTCATCTAGCATCTTGATGCACCTTACTTTTGATATTCTTTGAAGTCATTATTGGTGAATGCAGGGAGGATGGGAAAGTTTAAATAGCCATTTCAGAGTGGCACTATGAATTCCTCATGGCAGCCCATGAGAAAAAGTGAGATTGTGTCTTAGCTTTCTGACCAAATCAACTACACAACAGGAAATGGATGTGCTGAAAACACCCCAATGACTGAGGATGTAAGATAGAATAGCTAATTGTAGGGATGGTCAGTTCTTCACACTACTACATATCTCACTTGCTTCCTAGGAGTCCACTAACCAGGTGGTGTTAGTTTATGCTTTTAATCCCAGTACTCAGGAGATAGAAGCAGGTACACCTCTGAGTTCGAGGCCACCCTGGCTTACAAAGTGAATTCCAGGTCAGCAAAGGCTACACAAAGAAACCCTGTCTCAAAAACAAAACAAAAACAAAAATACAACAACAAAAGAGTCAACTAGAGAAACAAAATCTGTGGCCTGACCCATGGCTCACAACAAGTTAAAGAGACACTAACAATCACAACCATTCTTCCCTCACATGGTCAAAGGGAAAAACATAATTATGGCTTCTGATTTTTTTCCTGAGGAGTGACATGGAGTGCAGTGGAAATTAACATTATCAGTCAGTGAATGATTTAACTACCGAACTATTGAAGAGTTGTTGAAGTTCCAGGGAAGCAGAATTCTGTCTGAATAGCTTCTATGTCATAATTCCATCTAGATATTTAGATTCTATTTAAACATTTACTGAAATATAGCTGAGACCCCCTCAGGACAACCCCAGGAAGGAAATGAGGGTCACCTTGTGTATCTGGTGCAAGAATATATCACAAGAACATGGCACAAGTTATTTCAATTAAACCCTACAGCACCACCATCCCGCAAGTACCCAAGTAGTATGAAAGATTATATTTTTGTTTTGTTGTGGTGTTGAACATAGTACTGTATCACACAACGATTGAGCTTCCACTGATTTCTATCACCAGCCCCCGTATGCTTTAAGAATTTGGAGAATTCAAACAAGACTACCATTATCTGAGAATCCAAATCATATAATGACATTGGTGATTGCAACCATGTTGTATTCAGAATTAAATTAACCTTGAAAAACTGTCATTCTTTTAACACCCATCTTCATGCTATAACAAAAATTTAGATTTCCCTTACTGCTGTGTGTGCGTCCAGTAGCTGGTTCTGGAAATGATGCAGAGTAGTTAACTTCAATCCCTCTCTCCCATCTAAGTCCTTAGTGCAGAATTAGGTTGAATAGGTGGATATTTGAAGTTTGCCACTAATTGCCTTTGTTGAGAGGTCATGTCACATTGGTGAATCACTGTGGCAGTTAGTTATAAACATTGTCTAAGGTATTCAACATTTTACAAATACAATTTATATATCTGTAAGACTCTGCTGCTGTCATCATCACATTACTACTTATTAGATTCTGTCTATCGATCTACCCTGATGACATTGATGCAGATACAGCATTATTCCAGCCAGAGTGCTTAGCTCTCTTCTTTATGTAAATATATGAAAGGCATATTTCCTCTACATTTATACATTCTGGAAGTATGGTACCAATGACTAAACGAATGGGCAGAGGCTTGCTCCTTTCTTTTATTGAGATTGGCTCACGGATTAAACCTTTAGAATCTGATTTTCTGTCATACAAGGCGCAGGGACAAGATCCCACAAGGACTTTTCTTATGCATGGCTGTATAAAATTAAGCACCCCAAAAGATGTTATAGTCTAGTTTACCTTAGTATATCCCTTCATTAGCTGGTTCTGATTTTTATAATGACAATTTTATAGTAACAGAAGGAAAATTGCAGAATCTTCCTTCTGTCATTCATGTAAAGATGTAGCTTGGGACAGGTCAAATGAATGCCCCTCAGAATTATCTACTCTTTTATCACATAAGAATAATAAACTAAAATAGTGTTTTACATGATGTGATTGGATATGAAAGTACTTTTTCAAGTCACCATGTAAATGTTAGCTGCTATGTCTGATATAGTTAATACACTATAAAAGACTCATTTCCTTGGAGATATATTCATTCATTATGTATTCATTAGATAAGGAATTATTGGTGACCAACTCTATTGTGGCTTCACTGAGAAAAGACATGGTTACTATCCACCCCTCCTTACCCATTCTGGTGAAACTGCTCCCATTGGACTTCACAGTGGAGACTTCTTTGTAGCTGTTCAATACATTTCATT
Source organism: Montemys delectorum (assembly GCA_019843815.1). NCBI lineage: Eukaryota > Metazoa > Chordata > Mammalia > Rodentia > Muridae > Montemys > Montemys delectorum. The sequence goes on from JADRCD010171880.1 coordinate 4,289, forward strand.
GAAACTATTTTTACATGTATAGAAACAATTATTTACATTACAATATAGGTTAAGAAAATTAAATCTATTCCATAGATATAGTTGTTTAGCATATGCTTACATGTTAAGATTTAGTATTTAGGAATAACTTACTAGAAGTAGATTAAAATCTACCATACAGGGCTCCCAAAGCATGTTTCCTTCCTGGCACTGGAAAGATCAAAGGAAGAAAGTCAGCAGCCCCAAACAGTTCAAAACTCAGATCCTGGAATCTTTAAGTTTAAGGATTTGCACACTGGTGTTTGTGATAAACCATTGCGGTATACCAGTACCCTCTTTCACTGTCAGGACACTAAACATACTACTGGGTTGGGAGGATGCTTCATGTTCCCACTGGGCAGGCAGAGGAACTGGATGTGCCTATGGTTGTCCTCTGGTTCAGCAAGGGGTCAGCAAGGTAGTTCCTACAGAGCAAAATGCGAACAGCCACCAGGCTCACATTCCATGTGTAGAGCAGAAGCTGTGATGACTACAACCCCTTGATGGGCAAAATCAGCTTCCTGATGACCCCCAATGATGGTGACCACACAATTCTATGAAACAGATGCAGGGCTGAGAGGGTGACTAAGTTATGAGTGAAGTGATGCCATGGTCATGTCCTGTTTGTCACAAAGGAAAAGGCCACACTGATGTGCTCAATACCCATTTACTTTGTATTCTAGGATAGAGGTCAGGAAGACTTTATCCCACCTGCCTATACAGCTGTGGTGTGTTGAAAGACCCCTGGACTTAAAGTAAGAAGATCTGGGTTTGAGTCTCAGTCTGTCCCTTATTTTTCTGTGTGACCTTGAGCAAGTCACTTCGCTGATCTGAATTTCAAGTTGCTGTCCGTGGGAGTATAGTATCCGTCTAATGGGGTTGCTGTGAGAAGTCAGTGAAATGATGCATGTGGAAAGTGATTTTTGGATAGTACGGTTCTCAGAGGCACAGTGGGAACTGTGATATGACTGTTCCTTTTTTTTTTTTCCAGGTATGTGTCCAATGGCTTAAGAACCCAACAAAATGCATCAATAAATATGCAACTGCCTTCAAGAGAGACTAACCCCTATTTTAATAGCTTGGATCAAAAGGACCTGGTGGGTTATTTATCCCCAAGGGCCAATTCTGTGCCCATCATCCCATCGGTGGGTCTAGATGAAACCTGCATGCAAATGCCAGGGATTTCTGACGTCAAAAGCATTAAATGGTGCAAAAACTCCTACTCCGCTGACATTGTCAACGCGAGTATTCCAGTCAGCGATTGTCTTCTAGAAGAACAACAGGAAGTGAAAATATTACTAGAGACCGTGCAGGAACAGATCCGGATTCTGACTGATGCCAGACGGTCGGAAGACTATGAACTGGCCAGCATGGAAACTGAGGACAGTGCGAGCGAAAACACAGCATTTCTCCCCCTGAGTCCCACGGCCAAATCAGAACGAGAGGCACAATTTGTCTTAAGAAATGAAATACAAAGAGACTCTGTGCTAACCAAGTGACTCCAGATGTAGGAAACTGTGCGTTCTATGCTTTGCTCAACAGGAAGGAGGGGAAGTTAAATACAAATTATTTATATGCATTAATTTAAGAGCATCTACTTAGAAGAAACCAAATAGTCTGCCGCCCTCATATCATAGTGTTTTTTAACAAAATATTTTTTTAAAGGGAAAGAAGCGTTTCCGGAGGGATAAAGCTTACCACTAAAGCTTTAGGGGAGAATTCTGAATCCAATTTCAGCTAGTCCTTACACTGTCCTCTTTAGCTCTTGGGAGATTTGGCCATTTCCAACCTTTGGTCCCATAATGCCAGTGTCTATATGGAAAAGAAACTGGTGTTTTCCTAGCTTCAAAGGGATGAAGTTTATTCCAAGGGCAGATGTGCCAGTTAAGCAGGTAGCTCTGGCCATTTGGCTCTTGAGTTCCAACCCCTAAATTTCTATTCATCAATGCTCTCTCTACAGGTTATGTTATGTTGAGGAATGTAGTGCTTCGTATTTGATTTTTCAAAGAATTGCAGGAAAACATGAGCAAGAGGGAAGACAGAAAATAGAAGTAATTTGGGCAAAATTAGCTACTCTCATGTGCCATCTTTCTCTGTAATTTGAAAGCACAGAACCTCAGAGGGAGGTGTGAAATTGTTATAGGAAAAGAGACAAAATGACAGCGTTGTGTTACTAAAATCATGATAATAGAAATGTTTTTCTTGGAGAGTGTTTAGAAGCTCTGAAAGGGCACCTGTGTGTGTGTGTGTGTGTGTGTGTGTGTGTGTGTGTGTGTATACCTGTGTGCACAGGTGTGAGGCTGCAAGTTTTGTAGGCTTGTTCACCCAAGCACATATGCTGGATGCACATGTGTTCCCTGTATGTATGTGTGTGCATGTGTGTGTGTATTAAAGCTTGCTAAAACTTGTTCTGAAACATCAGGGAAACTAATATTCAGAAGAGATTTCCCCTTTAAGATCTTTTCACTTTAAATTTTCCATTAAATGTAAATTTGGTTAGCGAGTTCTTAAACCAAGGTAACTTGCATGGCGGGGTCTTTTAAAACACTTGGCAATGTCTAGACCATTTTCTGATGTGAATACTATTGAAAAGGATAGCCTTTGGTTTATTGATATCAGCATCACAAAGCAAATTAATGGAGGATGTGCTTAATTTGAATCATTTACTTAAATTACTGACACAAGCCAATCATCAAATTGACAGTTGATTATTTTATTTCTTGTCATCCTCATTGCTACTTTACAGCAAGTATGCTCTGTGTAGACAGAGGCATTGGCTTCTGTGGTTCATGTGGAAGGAATAAATTGTTGAAAACCACAAATATCAGACTATTCAGTTCACAAGCAATGCCCCCAAACAACAAATTGTGTTGTATGTTCATTTGGAATAAAGCAATATTTTTACCACTGCTAAGGTGAACTGAAAACCTCTCCTGAAGATGTGTCTGTTTTATTTTCCCTAATTTTCATGGGGCATTCAAGGAAACTAGTGTTCACATACCCAGTCTTTATTCAATTATTGGTGGTGTTGTTATGTTTACACTGTTTAAAATAAAAAGGCACAGTATTTGAAAGTACATAAAAGATTTCTTTTACTGTAGTTTTGGGAACGCTTGTTTAAAATTTCATTGGCTTCTGTCTCAAGCAGAGAAAACATGCAATTCTTTCTTGAGGTAAGTTTATTTGTGCTAAATACATTGCAAATTGTTATCTGTGAACCCTCATTGATATCAGAATACCATATAGGGAACAGAAAGAGCATTAAAAACTGATCAAAAGGGTTTAATAGGAAAGTGAGGTCTTGTGCTGTTCCAAAAAGAATGGAGGGCCTGGGCTGTGGCCCAGGCCCGGCCTGCTGTGGCTCTCTCTCTCCCTGGGGTGGCAGGGGGCCTGGTGCTGAGGCCCAGGTCTCTCTCTCTCTCCTCCAGGGCTGGCCTGTTTGCTGCACGGTGCCTTAATTAAAAAGGAGGCAATGTATGAATGAGTTATTTTATTGTAGGAAGGGGAAATATGCTAGTTGAGTAGAAAGAAGGAAAGGAGAGGAAGGAGAGAGAGAGAAAAAGGAGAGGAGGGAGAAGAGAAGAGAACAAAGAGCAAAGAAGAGAGAGAGAGCAAGAGGGTAAGAGAGAGAGCAAGAGGGGAGAACAAGAGAGAGAGGAGGGAACAAGAGAAAGAGAAGGGAACAAGAGAGTGAGGAGGCAAGAGAGAGAGGAGGGGGCAAACCACCCCTTTTTATTGTATGGGGCATGGCATGCCTGGCTTGTGGTCAGATCACTGTGTGTAAGGTCCAGCTAGAATGCTGGGAGTTTGAGGCAGTGTCTGCCTGATAGAGCACACATTTCCTGCAGGGGCAGCTGTGAGGGGTCTGGGCTGAAATCTGAGCCATGGTCTCAGGAGCAATTCACCAAAGGAACGCCTTCCAACCCTTCTGGGCAGATGCTCAGTGGGTCTCCGGGGTTCTAAGTGACACTGCTCTACTGGACTCTGGCTGTCAGAACTGCCCCACAGTCTTGGATGTTTAAAACACTTTGATGAAAACCTACCTTGTTTGTGAAAAAAAGTTGTGTGGGATCATTTGTAACTATTAGAGTTTGCTTGCTTTGAGTAGAGCAGCAAGATTGTTAGCATTTTCAAACATTGTAAATTTTTAATATATTCTTGCTCAACTTAATTTCACTTGAAAACATTTTCTATTTATGAAAATCTTAGATGGTTTTTGTAGGTTTATAAAATCCTGAAAGTTGAGCATCTACTGGGCCATTATGTTGTTAATTACCATAAGTATCAAATAAGTGAGGCCACACTGGTATGTTGAAGTTAACTTTGTGGAATTGTTTGATATTTGTTTTTAGTTGTTTTATTGTGGTTTCTTTTTGCTTCTTTATTTCCTTCTTTCTTTTGTCTGTAAAATGTTAAATATCGTTCATCTAAAAATTCCATTCATCTAATTAGGAGGACAAGTACTCTGAGGAAGTGAAGTTATTTTACAAAAATCCAAAAACAAACAAAAAACAAACAAAAATGCAGTAAGATCAATGTAACTTAAGTCCCAATATAATATCTTACTTTAATAAAGACGTAATATCATATGATTATGCTACAAGCCTTTTCCCCACATTCTGAAAATAACAAGTATCAGGTAAATTCAACAACCATGTTATGGAACCTTTACAGTTTTTAGTATTTTCTGAACACTCAAGACAAAAATAGCTATTTGTGGTAGTTGCCATGGCCTTTGTTTCCTTTTTAAACAGGAAGTACTCCTGCAAAGTGTCTAAGTTCAAAGGGCACATCTTAGGTCATCAACTGACAAGTGTTCCTTACAGAAAGCACTGAGACTTTCTACATAATCCTGATCTGGCAAATACCTGATCCATCATTGTTTTATTCCTCAAGGTCATATACTTACTAGGGCATGGTAATTTCTACTCCATACCTTTGAATTTGCTTCATATCCTTCATCTCTATTGTGGGAACACATATTTGTAATTAAATAAGCAACATATACATCATCAACTGGATTGAATACCAACCATTATACTTTTGCTTTGAGTCATTTTTTTATAGTATGTGTTTTTTATATAACAAAATATTTTAAATTACTGGTAACTATTGTGGAATGCTGTTGTTGACCAATAGATGTTACTAAGGTAGAATAGAAATTATGTGGGAGAGTTAGCTTCTTGTTTCTCTCTTCCTATGTATATTAAGCACTCTCTTTCAGACTCTACTGCAGTATCAACCTTGCTGTGAATTAAGGTGAATTTATCACACATCCAGTGACTCCCATCATTTCTAAGTAACAATAGAGGAGGCATAGAAGTCCACTGCTCTTGGTCCTTCACATAGTAGTTATATAACATGCTGACCAAAAAGAGTAAAAGGGCCGTACAGACTTCAGAATACTCCCTGAGTTGTGAAATGAATAGCTACAATTTTAGAAGGGTCTTGGTGCCAAAGTTGAGGCTGCCAATAACCAGGTCTCCACCAGAATACATTCAGCCCTTGCAGCCACTACCGTACACTTATCTTGCCATATGGTGCTATAGGAAATAACAAATCTTTAATGTGTGTGTGGTGGGGGTGGGAAGATCTCTGATTCCAGCCCTGTGAACCTAAGATTAAGTGCTAAGAAACCTGTCTCAAATAAGTATATGGTATACCTAAGAACACAGCAGGTGGGGAGGGATTTTTATTTGACCTTTTGGTATCTGGGAAACATTTTATATATAAAGAGTAATTTTTATTATTATTCAATTGTATAGCTTCAGTGCAGCATTTTCAACAGATAGCATGTCTATGCTGTTTGTATCTTGTCTTCAGAAATTCAGTCCTCATTCCAGGCAAAACTAGTCTAAGGTTTCTAGGCTGTTCTCAATTTTATTAACATTCAGTTTGCCCTGGTAAATGATGCCTTCAAAGAAGCTTTATCTCTTCCGTTTTTTATATTCTTTCCTTTTAAAGAAATACTGAGAGTAATGGAAGAATATTTTCTTTCTTTGATTTATATCATCCATTTTCACTCATCTGTTCCTACTGGTACTGTGCCCACAATATAAATATTAATTTCGGGTGGTTACTTGGGTATCTTTATCTTTTCTTCATTTGAAGAACACCAAGTGGTTACCTCATGGAATGCCATGAAGCCTTCATGGCCAGACAAATGGCCACGGTTCATCAAACAACCATTTTCAGTTCATTCTCCTTCTTAGACTGAAATATCTTTGAATTTTGAATGAAAAATTTCACAAAAATCCAATATTGAAATATGTTAGATTTTCTCTTAAATTTACAATTAAATGATGGGTTTAAATGATTCCTGTCTCTATTTGTATAATTGTCTCAAATGCTTTTTTTAAGTTACATATATTCTAACAATGCCTTTGACCTATCGTAACACTGAACTCTATTAAGGGCAGAGTGTTTAGGGAGGGCAAAGCACTCTATGCACTAATGTCAGACACCCAGGTAAAATCAATGACAGAATGACCGTACAAACTTAGTAAAAATAGAAAGCTTCTTGCCCTTTGATAATTGTTTGTCATGAATACCTGTATCAATGGCATGTGTATTGTTGCCAAAGAAAGAACTGTGTGAAGAGAAACAACCTGGGTTTGTTGAAAATGAATTAGACATCCATCTTTCTGAAAGTTTCTAACTTGCAGGTAAGAGTGGTCTCTTGATCTCATCTGTTATATAAAGAATGTGATGATATATTTCATTTTCTTTCAGTCAAGCATCTTGTTCTCCAGTTTTTTTTCCAGATTTTATATGATCATTCAGCACTCTTTTTATGTAGTCCATACCTATAGATCTATCTCACAAAGTCTTACAAAAGTATTAACCTATGTATCAATCAATAAGATTGGTATGTGTAACAGTACATGCCATGGATTAATAGGGTTGTTAATATGGTTAGACTTAGGGCAAATTTACCAAGGTCAGGTGATGAAGAATGGATGGACAAGAAACACGTGATTCTGAAGCTTGAGAAATACAGGTCAAACTTTGCTTCACATTTGTCTTAAATGAAATGTAAGAGTTTTTCAATAACAGAGCAAATCCACTCCACACCAGGCAGGAGAGCATAACTGTATCCTTCACTTACATACATACTAGACATATGCATTTGTTATAAAAGTAAGTCACATATAATGAGGCTCTCAATTATTTGCATCTTACATTTTTGTTTGTTTGTATTGAGTGAAGAGTACTGCCGTGTAGCACAGGATATCAGTGAATATACAATCTTCTGCCTCAGCTTACTGGATTGATTATAGGTGTTTATTACTCTACCTGGTACAACTAAAAATATTAAAAATAAATTCTCAAAAATTGAATAAATTTTTAGTTGACACTTTTACATTAAGGTTTAAAATAATCCTAATGTTGAGGGCACCAAAAAGCAGTTTGTACATAATGGTTTTTGTTCACAATTGCTGTTTTGACAAATCAGTACCGATATGCCTCTCAGCACCATCCAGACTAGCACTTATTCTTCTATTTATAATTTGTTTTGGTCAGGATCCCAGAAAGTTTAAATTCTTTCCACATTCAATAAAACAATGTGAAATGTTAAAATATTTGAGTCAAAGACATAAAATTCCAGTTGTGTCTTGATTTCAAATTATAAGGATTCTATGCAGTAGTTTTACAAAATCAAACTAGGGGGAAACCCACATTCTTTGAAATTGATTTTGATATATTTAGAGGCCTGATGAACCACTGAGGCAACTGCAGTATATTCTACATCTGTACTACATACTTTTTACAGTAAACAAATGAAAATACTTTAAAAAAGAAACCCTATATGCACGCAGAGCACTGAGCCGTGTTAAATATCAACCCCATGGGAAACCTTGGATCTAATATCTCTCATTAAGAAATGATTTTTATCCTTTAAAACCTGCTGTTAAGTGATATCAACAAAAATCTAGAGGGGAGGTACAATTGTTCAAACAGAAACAAATGGGAGAACATAAATTTTCATCCTAAAAATTGCTGTGTCTTCATGTGCAACTATTGCATATGTACCATGATAATTAGAAGGAAATGTTTTGGCTCATACTTTTCCACAAATATCCAGTTGTGAATATCTATTCTGATGAATAAGACAATAACACATGCATCTTATAATCAGCTAACATTGTGACCTTAGTAGATGCACTTTTACCTGGTGGGAGACACTGGCCATCACCACCACAATATGTGAGTGCCTTGGCAGCCTTTGTTGCATCTCAGAGTACAGATTCTCTTAGGTTGTGAACTTCTTTTACTTTTTTAAATGGGGAGTTTCATGTAAAAGAGAGACCAATGCAATTGAATCATATTTTTATTGTTTTAGTAAGGGATAAGCTAGGAACCTTTTAAATGTAAAATGATAAGAAGGTTCTTCACGTTAGCCTAGACTTGTTAGTTTTCTGTATATTGTTAACAGACATTCCTAGCTTGGAATTGTTCTTTGTGTTAGTTCTTTCCATGTTCATGAAGGGAATTCAGGATCATCAATTTAAGTAAAAAGAAGGAAAGTGTGCAAAACCAAAAATCTCTTCTTTAAACATCAAATTATGAAGAACCACTAACAAATTATATCCATAAAAATTAGAGATAAAATACTTGTTTCCTAAAACTCAAAAGTTATATACAGAAGTAAATGTCAAACAAATATATTTATGTGTTCTCTTAACAGTTCTTATAACAAAGTGGATTTTAAAAAAAAAAAAAAAAAAGTACCTCTTTTCTGAAATCACTTCATTCTGTAAAGCATTTTACTATTATAGAATTATTAACACAATATTATTTATACCCACTGAATGTGTATTTATTCTGAACTGTTCATTGAATACCTTCTACAATTTGACACAGAATGAATGAGATCCTGTATTTATTTCTTCCCACAGATCTATTTTTTTCATATAATTTTTACCTCATTGTTATTTTCTCACTGACTACTTACATTTAATGCTTCTTATTTTAAGCTAAACATATAAGGAGTTACCAAATATGAAACAGCTAAACATATAAGGAGTTACCAAATATGAAACAACACAGACATTTCTTTAAAACTAAACTATGTGATGTAAACCAAACTTGTGGTCTTGGGTCCAAAAGGTCTAGGTAGCTAAAAAGTGTTTTACAGCCAGAGAACTGTTGTGGAATTCTTTTGTGTAATTGTGTGAAGGCTGTACAGTTGATTTGACTTAAAAAAATACAAAAGGAATAAGCAACATTGGAAATCTTCTGCTTACCAAAACTAAAAGACAGTTACCCAGAACCCTAAACATTTCTACACAGGGTGATTTAAAGAACGAATATGTTTCTTTTGAATTTGTTTTATGTTGTTCTTCTAAAATTAATGTCACTGAAAGTGTGAAGAATAATAAATTAATCTGTCATTCATTCAAATATACTACAACTACAAAACTGTGTCTTTCATGACTTTCCTACATACGTTTATATTTTATAATACTATTATCTTACTCTTTGTGCTATAATTTAAACAATGTCATACTGTCCCATGCTAAGGTGTTTTCTTTGCAAACATTGAATTTAGAGGCTAAGCACATTACAGTTTATAATTTACTTAGATATACTATTATCATTTCAAATTTAACTTGTTGTAATTCCTTTACTACTTTTAAGTATTTGATATTATGATGCACACTAATTTTTCTTTCTCATGGAAGGAGACAGCAGGTATATAAATGAGTTTCAGAGGATGTGTAAATACTTGAAATAGTAAGTAATGCCTTTCTTTGAGTTAAATTATGTAATTTTTAAGATGGGAGCTAAAGTTGTAAAAGTAAACATAACAAGTTATTTAAAGACATCTATGAATATAAACAGTTAAAAACAATCTGATCCATTTCCTGATTATACACACCGTAAGAAATGGTATGCCTGAGTCACCAAGTATGATAGTTAGCAAATTCATCTTTCATTGCACAGCTGCCTTTGTAGAAGTGGCCAGGGTGGAGTCTTAATATCACTTGAGCTTTAACTTTTTCTTTCTTTATAAAAATTTGACTTGAACTGCAAAAATCTAAATGTAAAAATTAATTTTAATTTTAATTTTTATTTAGAAACATGTCCCATTTTATTTCACATATAAAATTTGAGAAAACTTCAAATTACTATCAGAAGATAATCACTATTCATATCTGACTACATTTCACTTTAAATGAAATAAATATACAATCTCAGAAAATTGGAGTCATCTAGTATTTAAAATATTATGTCCTGCTTCATTAACTGTAGATATGATCTATGAATATTTATTAGAAATAATTTTCACATGTATAATTGCTATACAAGCCATTATGTGGACAAGGAGCTGTCTAATAGCTTTCATATGTAATTCAATTGCTTAAATGTTAATTACCTTAACTTATGCCTATATTTATTATATGAATGCTAATAATGAATAATATTTCCTGGCATCAAAATAGATACTACATTCTCTCAAGATAGGTATTTGTCTTTTGAGGTATCACTGCTAGATTTTGATTAATGATATTTTAAAGATGTAAGGGAAGGTGTTGTACAGCTGAGTGAAGTTATGCCTCCCAATCTACATGAAAATTATGTAGTAGTACAGAAGACAAATGAGGAGAAAAAATATTTTTAAAAATTTTAATTTTGAGACCTTGTACAAAAATTACCATAGAAGAAATCAATTATAAAAACTGAGAAAATATAAGAATTTAGAAATTTTACATGTATACATTGGATATTCATGAAAATCCTATGAAATCCACATCCATATCATTTGAAGATAGGAGTCTAGGACAGAGAGGTAAAGAAACTTATATACCAATATACAGAATAGATGATAAATTTAACAGGTTGTGTTTCAACTTATAGTGCATCCTGATACTTTATTTTGCCATTTCTTTAACAAAATTTTCAGATAGTAAGGCTTTAAAAATCTAATACAGGGTAGAATATTCTAGACTAACCAAGGATGAACCTGGTCTTAATTCTTTAAACCTTACAAGTTGTCTATAACAAGTATGATGAGTAAAGGGAGATGCTATAACTAATGAACAGGAACAGATGTACCCAAATTTTCTGAGTTATCTAAATTTCTGTATGAATAAGGCAGTCACTTGATCAGTAGAATATCACCATTTTGTTCAATGTTTCAGACAGTTATGACGATAGCTACAAACATTACTCTTGCCATCAGAAGACATGACAAGACTCAAAGCTGTATGGTAACATTTATCCATTCACCTCAATAGACTAAGTTGTCCAAATGTGATTATGAATTCATATTTATCTACCACCAATCCAAGATTGGAAATATGTTAAACATGTGCTCTGTAGAAGAAATAACCCAAGATTCATTTCTCTTTCTTTGTTCTTGAGAATAGTCACACAAAGAAAACAGATCATGTACTATTTAATTAGGACCAATGTACAACCATTTGTGCACATAAAGACTGAGCATTCCACCTAACATGCCAATTTCCTGGCTCATTTATAAATGAGATTTCTACCATATATGCTTCTATAACACTGTAAAAACAAGTTATGGTCAGTAATGCACTAGAAGACAGATGTTAAGGACTGATAGGAAGAAAAGGAATGAATATGTGAGAGACAGAAAGTGTAAAAGAAGGATTTTAAAAAGTGGAATTAAAATCGTACAGAATAAATGTAGAATTTTCAATGTAAAAATGTTCTAGTGGGATTAAAGTTAAAAATCAGAAGCTGACAAATTCCTATTTTCTATCCTAAAATACTGATAGTTTTCAAATGTCAAATGTTAAAATGATATCAGCTTAGAAACTTTAAAATAGTGGGAAAAAAAATCTCTTCTTGTAAAACAAATGTCAAGTGTGAAGTAGAACAGTTCATTAAAGAACATTTTGAAAGTTAAAATCAAAACTAAAATTAAAATTAAACCAGACCAAGCTATACATGAAAGGCAAATCAGTGTTAAACTAGCAAACATTAAAGAAAGAAACAACGTTGCTAAAGATCTTTTCCCAATCCGCAGGTTGTCATTTTTGTCCTACTGACAGTGTCCTTTGCCTTACAGAAGCTTTGTAATTTTATAAGATCCCACTTGTTAATAGTTGCTCTTAGAGCATAAGCCATTGGTATTCTGTTCAGGAATTTTGCCCTGTGCCTATGTGTTCCAGGCTCTTTCCCACTTTCTCTTCTTTCATATTCAGTGTATCTGGCTTTATGTGGAGGTCCTTTATCCACATGGACTTGAGCTTTGTACATGGAGACAAGAATGGGTCAGTTTGTATTCTTCTACATGCTGACTGCCACTTGAACCAGCACCATTTGTTGCATATGCTGTTTTTTTTTTTCCACTGGACGGCTTTGGTTTCTTTGTCAAAGATTAGGTGACCATAGGTGTGTGGGTTTATTTATGGGTCTTCAGATGGGGCCACCCAAGCATTTCAACATTTTTAACTCAGAATTGTCCCTATCTCAAGGATATGCAGAGACAAAAAATGGAGCATCGACTGAAGGAAAGCCCATCTAGAGACTGCTCCTCCTCCAGGGATCCATCCCACCTGACACTATTGTTGATGCCAAGAAGTGCTTGCAGACAGGAGCCTGGCATAGTTGTCCGCTGAGAGGCTCTGCCAGCACCTGACCAACACAGATGCAGATTCTCACAGCCAATCTTCACGCTGAGCCAGGGAAGAGCTAGGGGGAGGACTGAAGGAGCTGATAGGGTTTGCAATCCCTCAGGAAGAAGAACAATATCAATCAACCAGATCCCTCAGAGCTCCCCGGAACTAAACCACCAAAGAGTACACATATTGGGACCCATAGTTCGAGCTGCATACATAGCAGAAGCTTGCCTTATCTGGCATCAATTGGAGGGGAAGCCCTTGGTCCTGTGAAGGCTTGATGAGGGAATTCTAGAGTGGTGAGGCAAAAATTGGGGAATGAGTGGGGGATCACCCTGATACGGCCAAAGGGGAGGTGGTATTGGATGGGGAGGATTGCTGAGGGGAAACCGGGAAGTGGGTGCAACATTTGAAATGTAAATAAATAAAAGAACCAATAAAAAAAGAAGAAAGATATATGTTACAATAAGATTTCAAGGGGAACCTAAGAAAATACTTTAATCATCAATGGAGAGGTGGCCAAGTGCTGCAGAGTACTTCCTGCTCTTGTCGAGGACCTAAGTTTGATTCCATTTCCAGGGGATTCAACCCTCTCTTCTGGCTTTTGTGTGCACTGGCATAAATGTGTTTGTACATGTGTGTGTTTGTGCATACACATGTACAAACACAGACACACTGAAAAATTATGTGTGACATTAAAATATAAACTTATCTGAAAAAGGTAAATGAAGATACTAATGTGAGCAGTGAATTTAAAAAGATAGATAAAAACACTAAATGTATAGATCACTAATATGGAAGTCCTTTATACCATCCAACTTTCTCGATTATCACCATGGAACTCTTCATGAAATCTGTAACTCCAGCAAAAACAAAAGAGACACAAATTTATTAAAAGTAGAAAGTTCTAAATATCAGGACAGAAACTGTGGTGAGTTTACACAATGGAATATTACTCAGCTATTAAGAACAATGACATCCTGAGTTTTGCTGGCAAACAGATGGAACTAGAAAATATCCTGAGTGAGGTAACTCAGATACAAAAAGACATGCATGGTATGTACTCACTAATAAATAGATATTAGTCAAAAAAAAAAAAAAAGGACAGAATACCCAAGATACAGTTCACAGAACTCAATAAGATCAAGGAGTTGAAGGCTCCAAGTGAGGACACTTCAGTCCAACTTGGGAGGGAGAAGAAAGCAATCACAAGTGGGGAGGGAGGAGGGATCTGGAAGGGAAAGTAGCTTGGATGAGGGGGGCATGGAAGGGAGAGGGGAACCTGATCTGGTATTGGGCAAGGGAAAAGGACTGAAGTCCTCAGGGCCAGCAGAAAGAATGGAAACAGGCAACCTTGGGAGGTAGGAGGTTGGGGAGACCCTCCAGAATACAAGAGACCTGAGAGGTAAGAGACTCTCAGGACTCAAAGGGAGGGGGCTTAGATGAAATGCCCAACAGGAGTGTCTTAGTCAGGGTTTCTATTTCTGCACAAACATCATGACCAAGAAGCAAGTTGGGGAGGAAAGGGTTTATTGAGCTTACTTCCACATGGCTGTTGATCACCAGAGGAAGTCAGGACTGGAACTCAAGCAGGTCAGGAAGCAGGAGCTGATGCAGAGGCCATGGAGAGATGTTCTTTGCTGGCTTGCTTTTCCTGGCTTGCTCAGCCTGCTCTCTTATAGAACCCAAGACTTCCAGCCCAGGGATGGCACTACCCCTTTGATCAGTAATTGAGAAAATGCCCCACAGCTGGATCTCATGGAGGCATTTCCCCAACTGAAGCTCCTTTCTCTGTGATAACTCCAGCCTGTGTCAAGTTGACACACAAAACTAGCCAGTACAAGTAGAGAGAGGGAATTGATAGAACCCACCTCCAGCAGGAACACAGGACATCAAGTGAGGGAGGGTGTTGCCATCACACAGTCAAAACTCTGGCCCACAATTGTTCCTGTCTGAAAGAACAGTAGAGATGGAAATGGAGAGGAGCCTAAAGAAAAGAAGGTCCAGTGACAGGCCCAAAGTGGGATCCAGATCATGGGAAACCCCAAGTCCTGACACTATTATTGAAGCTATGGAGCACTCACAAAAAGAGACCTATCATTGCTGCCCTCCAGAAGACACAACAAGCTGTTGAAAAAGTCATCTGCAGATATTTGTACCCAACCAATGGACAAAAGCTGCTGACCCCTGTGGTTGAATTAGGGAAAGACTGGAAAAGGCTGAGGGGGAGGGTGACACTTTAGGAAGACCAGCAGTCTCAACTAACCTGAACCCCAGAGATCTCTCAAACACTGGGCCACCAACCAGGCAGCATACACCAGCTGATATGAGGCCCCCAACGCATATACAACACAGGACTGCTGGGTCTGGGTTCAGTCAGAGAAGATGCACTTAACACTCAAGAGACTGGAGACCCTAGGGAGTTTAGAAGACTGGTTGGGTTGGGTGGATGGTTGAGTAGGAGGTATGGTATGTGGAACAGTCGGAGCATGGAAGGCAGGGTGTAGGATAAAATCTGGAGTGTAAAAATAAAAAAATAAATAAAAATAACTAAGTAAATAAAAGACAAAAAAAGACAAAGAAAATAATCTCATGGTGTTTGTCCCCTAAAAGTTCAAACCTGGTCACAGTAAAACACTAGAACTCTGGCAAGCGGTTGCCCTATCACTGACAGCCTGGAGAAACATGAAGAGTGGGAAGTAGGATCCCGATATATGGACCACAGTGGGAGAACAAATGACCTCTTGGCTCCACGGAAACTGAAAGCAAGGATTAGGGATATTGGAGGGATTCTAACAAGAGATCAGTTGTGGAGCCACCAGCTTCTCTTGGACAGTTGTACTTCTAGATCTCTAGGCAATATTTCCCAACCCCTAAACAAGGCTCCACAAGACAAAGTTCAAGTATCTGATAGTCAGCTTCATTTAAAGAATCTAATTCATGCCTATTTACTTTCTTCTTACTTCCTTATATCCTGAGCTTAGCTGTGGAGCTTGGTACTATAGCCAACATGGGGAAAACAGGTAAGCAAGGACAAGACATGTCAACCAATATCTATGATTACAAATCCAGATCTACTGTTCATAAATATTTGCATCAGAAATGCTTTTTAAATTAGAAATTAATATTTTATTATGCTCACTATATTAATGTTTGACAGTTTTCATTGGGAACATTGCTGCTGTCCAGTGTCATATTAAATGAATATTTTCATGTAGATTACAATAGTATAATAAAAGAATAAATCACCATGACAGCCTAATGTGTAGTTCAACAATCTGAAGGTATGCATCTATTAGTTCATTTGTCAGTGTTATTTTTTTCCCTACAGAGAAAACAGCAAATAGCAGTTGAGTGCTGTTACTTCAATAAACCATTTATCTAATTTAGTCTAATTAACTACTTCTTTAAGAGCATAAAGTCAATGGGGAACACCATGTGGACAGTTAAATTGTACATTCATTTCTATTAGAGTGCAAGGCGACTTTCTCACAATTACACTATTAAGAGAGGTAAGTACAGTCTACCAATAGGAAAGGAGTAGGAAGATAGTCATAAATGTGGCCAAGATAGAGTTAGAACACAAAAGAATCTTAAGCTGCAAGCCTCTGAGCCAAATACAAGAACAGCTAGGAAGTATAAGTTAAACAATAAGAACAGCTAGGAAGTATAAGTTAAACAATATCTGGTTGCTATATTAATCTGCAGATTCAAAGCCCATTTGTTAAAACAAAAGCAAACAGAGTGATAAGGATCAACTCAGTGTGGAACCAGAAATGTCATGGGGTTGAGGCACTGAACCTGATTGGCTGACCCAGAAATTAAGAGACATGGAGTACTAATGATGTTCCAGAAATACATTCATACATAGACAAAATTAATATACTATGTAGATATTTTTAAATTTAGCTCATTGTATTATAAATGGTTACTGGTGCTACATTAAAATACAAAGAAGGTTGAAAAAATAATTTTCATATGTAGGTTTTATAAATACCAGTTTTAATTTGAGTCTTTTTTTAGTTTCTAGGAATGGACGTGAATAAAAATCCTTTAAAATGGACTTAAGATTAGTAATTACAGAAACATTATGTAAATTATACAATTGAATTGTTACAACAAAATGTTAAAATTACATCATCCTAAATAAATAATTTATAAAAATAAGAAAGCCTGACTGCTCAGCTGCTAATGAACACTCTGGCAAGCATTCATTGCTTTCCTAGTATGTATAGTAGATCATTCTAGAATCTGGAGGCTCAACTAAGAGCAAATAGGAGGCTTGGATTCCTCAGTGAGAACAGTGTGTTGGCTGAACTGTGGTCCAATACCAAGAAGAGACTTACATGCAGATGCAGAAGGATAAAACAAACACCAGTTTGTGTGTGAAGAAATCATTCATGCTAGAAATTATTTAGACACAATAACTTGATAATTTATGCCATAAGGATGTTCACTAGAGTACTGCTTTTAGCAGAAAAAAATGAAATCAGATAGTTATGAAAATTATGCTATTTTTAGTTAGTGATAATTCTAGTAAATCCAATATAGCTGTAATTATGTTAGATATTTTCCTTATGTCTAAGATGTATGGTGAAACTAAATTTTATAAATATATGAAATGTTTATATTCCACCTGTTCCTTTTTCCCTAGTCTTTTCCTGTATAAAACATATTTACTGAAAATAATAAGAAAGAATCCTAAAAATATAGCATCAGATAAATTGTGGCAAAATTAAAGTAGCATATAAGAATACTGCATTCAGTATCAGACTTTCAAAGAAAACTGCTTTAGAAAATGTTCTAAATGTAAACTATTAGTAGAAATGTTAAAATATTTAAAATGGATATTTCGGTATCAGTAATAAATTTGTGTCATATTAAGTTTCAACAGCTTAAATTACATAATTCATTTCCAAATTGTTGTTAAGTGTTGAGTTGGTTTCTTGTGCTTTCAGTCTTAATAAGTGCATGGCTTTGTGGCTTATTCCTTGAAGGGATTTGCTTTAGTCTTTGTCATGCCTCTTTGGTTTGATTAACTAGGGCTTCTTTCTACTTTTTGCATAAAAATTGTTTTTGTGGAGGTGGCAACAAGAAGAAACACATCACTAGTTTCTCCTGAGGCCTCCTATTTTCCAGAGATTAGACATACTTATTCATGGCATCAAGTTACTGTAACAGTTCCCCTTAAGCAAGGGGCAAATGGCAACTTTTCTGACTGCCTCTTTGTACCTCAGGATGCTGGTGCCTCTTTTGTTCATGACTTAATACTTGACAGATAATTCCCCAAATCAAACGATCCATGAAACCATTGGCCTCTAGCAAGATGTACTGCTGCCTACTTTCAACAACCTAAATGCTAAGCATGGATTTCAGGTTGTTTTAAAACTCTTGAAAGCCAAAGAATATTGAGTTGTTCATAGAATTGTATTTGCTGTTCACAAAATGCAATTATCTGTTATCATCCTCCAACTTTGAGCTTAAATATGTATTCAGGTTATTTGACCTTATTGAGATTGACTATAGCGAAGACAAGTAGTCAAGTATTCATTCATCAAGTGTCAGAGCTAACAAGACATCAAAGAGACACTATGTTGCTCTTAACCCAGCTTGGTTCTTCCTAGGTGAGAGAAAGCTCTAGCTTCAGATCTCAATATTTCATTCTTAAAACCCCAATGGCCATATTTTCCTGTACAGAGTCACTGGGTGGCAAGAATAGAAAATATTTATCTATACCTGTGTCCCACACATAAAGATGATTTTTTCTCCATATCTATCCTATCCCCTCCTATGTAAAGATGGTCACTTCTCTACATCTGTGATTCCATAATAAAGATATTCCTCTCTCCAAATATTGATTTATATGTAAACCTGTTCATTTCTTTTTATCTATTGTCCCATATATAAACATGTTAGTTTCTCTATACATATTCCTCATGTGTAACTATGGTCATTTCTATATATCCCTGGTCTCATATGTAAACATGACCATTTGTCTGTAACACCTATATTCATGTAAACAATTCTATGTGTTAGTTTCTGGGCTTCCTTTCCTTTATTCCTTTCTTAAATGCAAGTTTTAAAAGTTTAGATATAACAACAAATGTAAGTAAGAATCCTCATTGTCACATGTCTAGAAATTTGATTAATGATTGAAAACTCAACACAATAAATAAAGTAGGGAAAGCTATTTTACATAGAGTAGGAGAAATCTAAATTCTGAGGACATTCTTCTCAACATAGTACTAAATAACAAGAAGGATACTTTTAATCAGAGAGCCAAATGAAGACAATCCAGAAAAATGGAAGAACAATCATGAGACAGTCAACTGAAAAGAAAGTTAGCATGCTTCTTTATCAGCAGGAAGCCGGGCTGTATGTTATAGAACTAACTGGAAAAACTTGAAGGAGATGGTAATATATGTTAGGCTGATACAAAATGTTGACACACACTTTTAGAGAGGATAGGAGCATTGAGGTTAGTGTCAGTTCAAAGAGGCACCACTAGGGAGCTTTAAAGGCACAAGGGCTCTGTACAGACTTTCTTATAAAAGTTGGCTCTGTATCTTTATAAAAATATCTTTGCGGTGATAAACGTGAATCAGGAATCCTGATGAAGTAACGCAGGTGAGAGATGTCTGAATAGGAATCCTATGATAATAATGGCATGGAAACAATAAAATGGTTCATTTATACTTCACATTTATAATGGGATTTCTCACGCAACTGACTATAAAGGATTGTTCAACTCCAAACTTTATTGGTCATTTCTATACTTAAAAGAATTCCATGCTAACTTCCAGTCTCTAAGAGTTCATCTTTGCATATTTCAAAGTGACATTACTTCATCTACATCTGTCCCAGTACCTCACATTTTACCACATACTCTTAAAAATATTTTCATTCTTGAGTTCCATAAAATTTATCAAGGCATCTTACTTTAAAAAACTGTTTAAGATGCTCTAAATAATTCAGAAAAATGTTCATTAGCCATATCATTCCAACCTCTGTGCTAGAATCCATGAGGAAGGGTGGGTGTTCTGTCCAGATAGCTCTACATAATGACAGTATGCATAAGATGGATGTTGTACAATGACATGAACAGTAAAGGTGATAGCTATTTAGAACATTACCTCTCCTTATTGTCCCAAACTAATCATGAGTTGCCATCTTTGCTGATTGAGCTGTGCTCACTAAGAAGTATTGTCAATCAATCTGACAAGAAAATATAGGACATGGCAAGTGTCATTTTGGTCTAGAGCTTCTGGCAAGAAGTTAATATAATCTCTGCTCAAAATTAAACATTTATTTTAATTTTATGTATCTGAGTGCTTGCCTCCATATATGTATGTGCAATACATCAGTGCCCACAGAGACCAGAAGAGGGAATTACATCCCTTGGAACTGGATTATAGGAGGTAGTCAATCATCATGTGAGTCTTCTTTTTCTGTGCTTATTGACTCCTTTCTCATCATCTACTGGTTTAAGTCTTATCTAAGCTCTTAGGGAGTTATATAACATCAAGAAAATATAAATCTATAATTTAAATAATCAAAGAAAGTTTATAAATTTGAAGCTATGAAGCATGGTGATAAGACTCTTGCTGCAGTGATCGAGAACTATAAAACATCTAATTCACTGACATCACTAAGTAGCTTTCACACCTACCCTGACCTAGAAGTTATAGAAGGTACATGCTTCCTCTTGTCGATACCTAAGTCCACTTGGCGCAGACCAAAAGCTCTCTTAATTACCGAATATAGACAGCAGCGTGTCTGCTCATATGAGGCAGTGGATTTTTTGAAGCTGAGATAATTTCTGGTCCAGAGAGTAGTAGTGTTGCTAAGTTGGTTCTACCATCAGAGGAAAACAACTAGTACTCTTAATTACAGAGTCATCTTTCTAGACTCTGCTTAGCTTTAATGCAAACTGTATAAAAACCCATAAACTGCAAAATTAAGGCTATCGCAGTACATGCAAAAATGTGAATGGAAACACTCACATGTGTGTCAAAGTACATTCATATATATATACATATGAATATACATTTATATATAAGTGTTTATATATATATATATATATATATATATATATATATATATATATGTGTGTTTTTTTGAGACAGGGTTTCTCTATGTGTATCCTTCGCTGTCCTGGAACTCACTCTGTAGACCAGGCTGGCCTTGAACTTAGAAATCTGCCTGCCTCTGCCTCCCAAGTGCTGGGATTAAATTAGTGCACCAACACTGCCCAGCTTAAAGTACATTCTTTCTTGAGTAAAAAGGGGTTGGCTCACTGAAAATAAAATTAGTAGCTTCGGAGAAGACTAACAGAATATAAGAGCATTTCGCATACATATGGGAAAGAATGGTAGGGAATACAGATCAAATGAAATTCCCTGGTCCAAGTTGAGTAACAATGACAACAAAACTGGATGTCTTGGCTGGCTCTCAGTCAACAGCATCTACAGAAGGGCAGAAGAAAGGTAGAAAGTACAAAAGGGGGTACATCTTCAGTGCTTGGAGTTCTTTAAAGACAGAAAGATCTGGACTGCAAATGAGCTGATATTACAAACACAGGTTTGCAAATTGGCTGTGAATGCAGCCATAACTGGCCACAGAGGGAAGGAACCCAAGAGGCCTTTGGTGGCCTCAAAGACTTGTAGAGTACCATCAATACAAAAAATTAAAACATCACATATCAGTTCAGTGGTTCTCAACCTCTGTGTCATCACCTCTTTAGGGGTTGAATGACCCTTAATTGCAGTTATGAAGTAATAACAAAAATCCTTTTGTGGGTGGGGATCCCCACCACATGAGGAACTGTCTTAAAGGGCCATAGCATTAGGAAGGAAGGCTGAGAACCAGTGAATTTGTTATCTACAGTATGGCATACGCTTCTACTCATGGATTGTTGCTGTTCCCTCTGGTCTACTTCCTAATTTGATACTTGGAAAATTAAATCATACTATTTACCAAATTATCCCATTTATACCTAAAACTAAAACTCAATTCTGTTTGACTCCACTGCCTACTATATTCAATCTTTAAAGGGCTTGAAATTTACTAGGAAGTCAAAAATAGAAGTGGTTAAGAAGCATGTGGACAGTTAGGTCATCGTCTGAGGTGAGGATGTAGTTACCATTTAAGTTATTATTACTAATGCCTAGACTAAGAAAATGTGCAACTGAGAATGAGCAGAAGTGACAGTTACCTGGGAAGACTCTCCCAGGTATGTATGCTTGTATGCAGAGTGCTTTGAATAGTGTACTGCTAGCATTTTTTTACAGGCATTTAATGAAAGTTAAGAAGAAATAAATGAATAAAATAAGTGGACGTAGAGATGGGGCTGGGAAAAGAGGTCACTAGAGGTATCTTTTCTCGTTTTCTAGCTCACAGATACTACTAAGTCAGATATTTTTGAGTTAGTAAAGACATCTAAGTGTGCATGGCTACCTCATGAGCACAAAGACAGTAATGCAACTGGCCCTTGTGGAACTGGAACAAAGGAGCCCTCTCAGTATTCTCAGAAAATCTTACATTTGTTAAGATGACTCTGTGGTTAAGACCACTTTCTGCCTTTGCAGAGGACCCAGATCATATTCCCAGCATGCATAATATACCTCAAAATTATTTGTAACTCCAGCTTAAGCATATCCAGACCCCTCCCCTGTATTCTGTGGATTCCTGGCATGCGTGTGTTATACAGCAAAAACATAGACTATTGTAAGTCTTTTTTAAACAATAAATCTACGTCTACAAGCATCCATGCTAAAATCAAGTCGTTCTTTAATATTTTATAAGATAATTAATAAATATGTTTGGGGATGGATATTTAAGTTAATGGTGTGATACACTGCTCTAATGTCATTACTACTAATGGTCAGTGATGTATTTAATACATGCATATTATCAATGTTTTGTTACAAATTCAATACTTTCTCATAAAACTACTCTTTGAAAGTAAAAGTCATGCCTATTAGAATTCTGTGATAGCAACAAATATAGCACAATTAATACAAAGTATTAAAACTCAAGCTCTTTAAGAAAAGCCTATATCCCTTAATATTCAATGCATTGAGCTCTATTTAAAGCCATCTTAAATTACATGTACATACAATCATAAAGGTCCTCTAGTGACTGCAGCAAGAATTCTACCCATCTCCTGAAGTGCTTGTTTAATCCCTACCCTGACATCAGGGCATCAAGGAAATGTTCCTAAAGAATGATTGAGAATAAACACTTCCACCAAAGGGGCTGGATACAAAATTAACTCAAAAAAATCAGGACTTCTGGTATACAAATGATAAATGGGATGAGAAAGAAATTAGGAAAAACAACACGCTTTACAATAGCCATAAATAATTGGTGTAATTCTAACCAAACAAGTGAAATACCTGTCTGAGAAGAACTTCATGTCACTGAAGAAAGAAATGAGGAAGGTATAAGAAGATGGAAAGTTCTCCCAGGCTTGTGAATCTCTAGGATCAACATAGTAAAAATGGCCATCTTACCAAAAGTAATCTACAGATTCAATACAATTCATCAAAATTCCAATACAATTCTTTACAGACCTTGGCAGAGCAATTCTCAACTGTATATGGAAAAAAAAAAAGGATAGATAAAACAATCCTGAACCATATAAGAATTTCTAAAGTTATCACCATTCCTGATTCAAGGTGTACTAGAGAGCAATATTAATAAAAGTTTCATGGTATTGGTACAGAAACAGACAGGCTGATCAATGGAAATGAGCCAATGATCCTGAAATAAACCCACACACCTTTGGACACAATTTTTGACAAAGAAAGCAAAACAATACAATGGGGATAAAAAGGTATCTTCAACAAAATGTACTGGTTTAACTGGATGTGTGTATGTAGAAGAATGCAAATAGATCCATACCTATTGCCCTGCACAAAACTTAAGTGCAAGTGGATCAGAGATATCCATGTAAAATTGCAGAAACTAAATCTCATAGAACAGAGAGTGGGTACAGGAGACATCTTCTTCCTAAAGAGAACACCAAAGGCCCAGGCTCTAAGATCGACAATTGACAAATATGACCTCATGAAACTGAAAAAGTGTAAGGCGAAGGATACCATCAATAGCACAAAGAAGCAGTCTACAGATTGGGAAAAGATCTTCACCAAAAGTACAGGCATCTGACAGAGGGCTAATGGCCAAAATTTATAAAGAAGTCAAGAAGTTAGAAACCAGCAACCCAACTAACCCAATTAAAAATGGGGTACAGAGCTGAACAGAATTTTCAACAGAGGAATCTCAAATGGCTGAGTAGCACTAGCAGAAATGTTTAACATCCTTTGTCATAAGGGAAATGTAAATCAAACAAACCCTGAGATTCCATCTTACCTAATCTCAATGGCTAAGATAAAAAAAATTCAAGTAATAGCATATGCTGGTGTGGATGGAAAGAAATGGGAACACTCCTTTGTTGCTGGCATTGCAAACTGGTACAATCACTTTGGAAATCAACCTGGTGGTTTTATAGCTATAATGCTCCTGGGTATATACTCAAAAGTTTCTTCACCATGTCAAAAAGATGTGCTTCACTATGTTCATAGCAACCTTATCTGTACCAGATAGAAATTAGAAATAACTTTGATGTTCCTCAACTGAGGAATGGGTAAAGAAAATGTGGCACATCTACACAATGTAATACTATTCAGATATAAAAAAACAAATACTTCATGAATTTCAAAGACAAAAGAATGGAACTTGAGAATATCATCCTGAGTGAAGTAACTCAGAACCCAAAGAACATGTATGGTATATACTCACTGATAAGTGGATATTAGCCATAAAATGCAGGATAACCACACTACAACCACAGACCCAAAGAAGGTAAACAAGAAGGAAAGCCCAATCGAGGATGTTTGAATCTCACTCAGAAGGGGGAATAAAAAGTCATAGAAGGCAGGTGGAGAGAGGGAACTGGTTGGAAGAGGGATGGGAAGGAGGATGGGGTCTCAGGATAAGGTGTGGGGACAGACAGAAGAGATGGCTAGATGTCTATAATGAATGGAAGTCTGCATCTGGTG
The DNA here is from genome assembly GCA_019843815.1 of Montemys delectorum. Lineage (NCBI taxonomy): Eukaryota > Metazoa > Chordata > Mammalia > Rodentia > Muridae > Montemys > Montemys delectorum. The sequence continues at coordinate 28,968 of JADRCD010171880.1, forward strand.
GGGGATGTGGGCATCTTGAGGATATGCAAGAGACCTGGGATAAGAGAGCCCTCCCAAGAATCAATGAAAGTAATCTTAACTAAGACTCACAGCAGTGGGCATATGAAACCTGAAGAGGCTGCCTTCTATAGCCAGGCATAAACCCCACTGGAGCCATAGGTACACCAACTCACCCACAAAACTTTTGACCCAATTTTATCCCACCTATAAAATATACAGGGACAGGGAATGGCCTGTCAATCAGAGTATAAAGAATGGCCAAGTAATAGCCAGCCCTTCTAGAGACCTACGCCAAGGAAAAACACTAATATCAGACACTACTAATGATACTCTGTTATGCTTGGAGACAGGAGCCTCACATGGCTCTCCTCTGAGAGGCTCCACCCAGCCGCTGACTCAGACAGATGCAGTGACAAACAGCCAAACTTTGAATGGAGCTTGTCTACTCTTATGGAAGAGGTGGAGGAAGGATTGAGGGCCCTGAAAGCCATAGGAATTCCACATAAAAACCAACAGAGTCTACAAACGTGGATCCTTAGCGCTCTCAGAGACTGAACCATTAACTAAAGAACACACATGATATATGGACCTAGGCCCCGACACATATTTAGCAGATGAGGACCTCAGACTTCATGTGGAATATGTTCCCTTAAGTAGGTGGTCTTGTTTATCCTCAGTGAGAGAAGAACGGCCTAGCTCTGTAGCAACTTTATGTTCCAATGTGGAGGATATCAAGGTAGGGAGACATTCTCTCAGAGTAGAAGAGAAGGGCAGGACTGTTGGAGGATGGAACAAAGATGTGGGAAGGACAGTGATCAGGATGTGAAATCAATAAAAAGAAAAAAGAAGAATGATTGAGAAGAATTAGTCCTTATAGTCTTGGTTTCTCTTGATCTATGTGTGTGGTGGGAATTAGCTGTTATTGGGTTAAAAACAACAACAACAACAACAATAAAAAAAATCACCAAAGGGCAGAGCTATATTCATCTTCTCCAAGTCCTTGTTACACAGGAAAGAGTATAAGCTCATTACTGGAAAGTGACTTCCCCAAGATCAGGTAGCTCTTCTATAGGAAACCCAGACTTCTATACCTTGGCAGGCCACATTTCTGTCATATCTTTTCATATGATCTACTTCAGAAATACAGGATTCCCCCCCAAAACCTCTGAGGTCTAAATGAGAATGTAATGAATAATTTTCTACTGATTTATTATCTCCCTGAATTGTGATTTCCCCTCTTTCTCTGGGCATTGCTCAGCCAAACTGCACTCTCTAGCAAAAGGCTGGTGAGTGCAGTTTTCATTTGTGGATAATTTGAAAGTGACAGAATAGTTGCAGTAAAGATGAAAGAGTAAGTTTGCATTTAATAGAAGATATTATTCTAAAAATACCTAGGCTCTGACTGCAGAGGAAAGGTCCCCACTTTGGATTCCATGTATATCCTTCATATAGTAAATCACTCTGTGGCTTTTTAACTGTCTCACATACATTCTGGTCAAGCCTCCTATTCTATTCCCTTCATTATCAATCTCTATGTCTTCCCATCCTAGGCAGTTTCTCAACTTTACAAGCTTTAGTTTTTATAACCACACAGAATAGATTTTTCCTAGAGCAAAAAAGTCTCCTGACTTCATCATGAATTATTTATATTTTCTAAAACACCAAACTTTGATTTTTTTTGAGGACCTCCCTGTTCCTCCAGTCATTTTCGAACAGCGTATTTACAGATTCTAATGATAGTTTGAAGTCTATCTGAAAGCACTCTTTCCCAGCATCAGGATGTGTCTTTCTCATTTTGTGAAGATGCAGATTTTTATAAGAAGTTGATTTTGAGGACAAAATTTGTGTCACTAACTGTAGTGCAGTAGTGGGTGGACGAACCTGAGACATATAGACATGCAATGAAACTCTTCTCACTTTTCTGGAATGGTCTCCAAAGTGTCTCTGCTCTCTATGAAGTTGTGTCTCACATAGAGCAGACCAAGGAAATAAAAGCATAGAGGAGCAAGGGCTCCCTGATTCAAAACTTCAGGGTATGCCAGAGTATGCTGGCTTCAGAGCCAAAGTTTACTCTGAGATTCTGAGATTCAAGAGTGTGTGAGAATTGCTTTTTTTTTTTTTGCCTGTATAGAATTCCTCAAGGCATCCTTTTGCTTTGAATGTATTTCAACTACACTCTGCTACTCAATTGCTTATTCCCTAGGTATTAAGATTCTCACCACTTCTCTCTTTCACAATTTCATTATTTCTTTAATATATATGTAGCTTTGGCAACTTGCCTAACTTTTTGCTGGAAACTGACAGACTAACATGTATGTTTACATTCTCTCTATTCCTTTCATAGATATTCCCTGAAGGTTCCACTTGCAGAAAGAACTCTACCAGGGACCTAATGAGCAATGACCTCATGTAGATGGACCCTTGTAAGGGTTATGGGTTTTGAAGAGCACTATAGTGTATTTGGGTGGGAAGATAGGTTGAATTTCTATGTAAAAATTAATAGAAAATTGTCTAAGGAAAACAAACAAAAGGAACTTTCATATCTAAGGATTTGTTTTCATTTTAGAAAATAAATTAACACTTAATTATTCATTCTGCTCCTTAAAGAATTATCTTCAAATTACATATAATTTAGATCCTGTTCAACCTCGATGAAACCTTGACCATTACATTTTTCATGATGGTTTTCAAGCAGAGTACAGGAAGATTAAATTGACTCATTCCCTAGTGCTTGGAGAAGAAGATAACATTCAAATTACAAAGAGCCAGGGAAATAAATTCTTACTAGGGTTGATAGTAGGGCAGATGGCTTTATGGTGTCAGGGTAGGAGTGGGGAGGGAACCAATTCCTCCAGTCTTTATTTGAGTAATCAGTGCTGGAGCTCTCCTTGACACTTTCTTCATAATCATGGACCATTACAGCCCCACCTTCCCTTGAAAACTGAATTTGTTAAAATCAGCACTTTTAATTGCAATATCGAAACCTGTAGCGCTGTTGTGGAGATATTAGACCGTGGACTAGAGAAGCCATTTACACTTTTTCTTTCTCTTTTTCTTTTTTTTTTATGGTTGTACATTTGGATTTATTTGGAGAATATGATCTCTTCATTGAACTTACTGCTTCTCTTTTCTACTCATAATTCCATTAGAACACCCAGGTGGCACAATGCTTCCAATATGTCAGTCAAGGAGATAGATCATACCAATCCTACGCTATCTTATTTGTAAGATTTTCCAGAAAAGTCAGTAGCTTCAGCCTGGAAGACATACTAACAACTCCTAAGGGGTAGAGCTCATATCAGATAATCAAAGAATTGTTACATTCAAAGAAAATGGACTCAAGTTTGACAGCTGATCACAATGTCCAGAGACTTGCAATTCTGGCTATATGGGTATTCTATTTTTTAAAGTATGCCCATTATTTAACATAAAATATTAAGATGAAATGTGAAGGAGAAATACGCTAGCCTCATGGTTTTGAAATCTCTCATAATATTTAGTAATTATTGTGGTTGCTTTTACAGAAGCTCAAACATGGGATAACAGCTTTTACTCCAAAAGAGAAAGCTATATTTCCTTACCATGATTGTTGTCTGGATTTTTCATGACATATTTTTAGTGAACAAAATATGCAAATTTGAAAACTGTAACTTTTCATTAGAGAAACCTGATGAGCCACTACATCTATATTCATTTTCTATTCCTAAGTGATATGATTCAAAGACTACAACTCCTTACACCCTCTCCAGACAGTAGTAATCACAGCATAATTGTGAGGGATATCAAGTATCCAAATCCAGGTATTGTATGTATGCTTACTATCTTAAAAGTAGCAAACTATTGAGAAACAGGCAACATTGTCACAAAATAAAGTGATGTTGTGGACCTCTGTCCCTAATAGTTTCATATGCTAATATCTCAAAGTCCAGCATTTCAGAACATGGCTGCATTAGGATATAAGATCTGTAAAAAGGAAATGAAATTGTTCCAAAATGAGTTTCTGTAAATGAAGCCTTCATCCAACATTAGTGATGACCATATGAGAAGAAAATATAAAGACAGAGAAGGAAAATCAAGTGAATGCACAGAGAAAGGCAGTACCTTCAGGCCAAGGACAGAAGATCAGAGCAAACAAGCCCAAAAACCAACTGAGCTTGATTTGCTGACTGCAGAAGTCAGGAGATAAATTTTGTTGCTTATGTCATAGGGAGGACATCCTGTTGTTTTTTATTAAAGTTGTTTGAGCAGATTAAGAGGCAAAGTATCTTGTGTGGAATTATAGAAGACAAGGAAACAGCTTGGAAAGGCTAGTGAAAGCTGAATGAAGTTTAATATGCAATAATTAGTGCTATGAATGTACTTATTTCTTAGATTTAATAGCTCCAAGATGCTAAGACATAGATGTTAACATTAGAGAAATGGAATAAAACAACATGGCAACCCTCTAATATTTTCAGCTTTCTTATGAATCAGATTTCAAAGGAGCAAGCTAAAAAACAAAACCCAAGTAAGAAACCTAAACAAGATATAATGTATAAGATAGGAAGTCGTAGCAGTACAACAGAACCCTATAAAAAGCACAATAAAAGAGATGCATTGAGGTAAAGTCAGAAAAGAGATAACCAGGCCCTGGGAGGGAGGCCAGAGAGCTGTCACTTTTAATGAACCCTCTCTGCTTTATGTGCATAGCCTTTCACTCTATCCTCAGGCAGCCCTTGTTGTCATTATTGGAATCTTCACTCATTTTTGTCTTGAGAGTATTAAATCTGAACAGCAACCCCACAAGGGCTGATGAGTGAGGATTCAGAGATATTCAGAGTTGAGATAAGGGCATACCAAAAACTAGGGTCATTACTCCCAGGCAGAGAGTCCCTAACCCCTGTCACGCATGCACACACACACACACACACACACACACACACACACACACACACCTCTAACCACTCTGAAATCAAAAAGGTTCTCTTTGATACAAATTTAAACTTGTAGATTATGATGCTGGTGCTGGTGCTGGTGCTGGTGCTGCTGCTGCTGCTGATGATGATGATGAGGAGGAGGATGATGATGATGATGATGATGATGATGAT
>JADRCD010171882.1:0-23692 GCA_019843815.1 Montemys delectorum
ACAGATTTTTTAGCAGGGATCCTAAAGGCACAGACAACAACAGCAAAACTAAACAAATTTAAGAAGGTTCTGCACAGTCAACAGAATCAAGATAGAAGAAAATATTTGCAAAGTATTAATATTGCATGGGGTTGCTATCCAAACTACATAATTCACACAACCCAAACATTTTTAAAAATATGATCAAAAAGTAGAGAAACAATCTAAAAAGACATTCCCCAAAAGAAGACATACAAGTGGCCAATGAGTATACACACAAATGTTCAACATCACTAACCATTGGATCAACATATCCATAATCACAATGAGATAAAATGAGATATATCCTCAACCCAGGTAGAAGAGCAACCACCAAAAATACCAAAGGAAAATGAAAATTCAGGTGGGGATGATGAGAAAGAGGGTCTCTTACACAGTTCATACAAATATAAGTTAGTATGACTCTCATGGTAAATATAATACAATGAAACTGACTCATTATTAGGCAATCAGAAGAAATAAATATCCTTATGTTTAATGTATGCCTCCACTCCTGTGCAACACAATTTTCAATAGTCAATAAATGATCACATATAGAGTCAATACACATATAAAGTGAGGGAAGACCAGATATCAAAACAAAAATACCAGATGCTCTCATTCTACAAGAAAGTCAAAAGTTGATCTCACAGATGAAAGTAGTTAAAGAATGGTCATTAGGCTGGAACACAGCAGGGAGGAACAACAGAAAGAATTTATAGCAAAAGCACCAAAGTATACAAAAACAGAAGAAATGAGTTCTAGTTTTCTACAGCAATTAGGCAACTGTTGTCTCCAAAATCTATGATATATTTCATGTGAGGAAGTGTGTGAAGGGGCCCAATGCAGAGAAGTGGTTATTTGAGGAGGTGAAAGCATTTGCTAGCTTGATTTGACATGTATTTGACATGTTGGAGTGCCATGTTGTATACATGCATGAAATTGTCATACCACATTTCATAAATATATATATATATATATATATATATATATATATATATATGAATGTTGTGCCACAATTTTAAAAGTATAATAAAGTTATCTTCTCTAAAATCAATTCACAAGCAACACCATGACCCTGGTTACTGGAAAAGAAATATGTCTTTGAAAATGACACATCCAGTCTGTTATGTGTCATTCTGAGCAGATGCACAGTTTGTGGGGAAATGTGCTTCTCTAATTTTCTCGTTTATGTCACTTCTCTGCACCCATTTCCCATCTGGGTCTTCTCTGTGAATCCCCTAGATGTCATCAAGCATTGTTAGGAACTCAGCTAGGATCCTAAGACTGACAGCTTTTCAAGACAAAAGATGATGTCCTTCAGTAAAATGGTATTATTGAAAGAGATCTTTTCCAGGAACCAGAACAAATGCACAGAGTTCATATTGTTCTCCAGAAACGTTTCTGTGTCAAGCCACCTGAATACTTGGTCGCAACTCTGCCATGCCAGACATGCAACAAGGACATGTCACACTGACATTCAAAAAAACAGCTCATTGCAAAATGACTTCCTCTTAATTAAGGAAAGCAGAATGATCTGCTTCAGTTCTTAGACTAAGTCAAAACAAGATTCTCCCACTAATAGGATTAAGAATAGCAGTATTTTAAAGGCATAGAATGAGTGCTTATAATTTGACATGGTTTTCAAATCAAGACACATTGTGATTTTGTGGTTTTGCTGCTCTTTATTTTTATAAAGCAGCATTTTAAATGGTCTTACTATCTTGTTAATGAATTGTGGAGATGAGTGCTAAATGCTGAAAGTACGCAGAAGTCCTTTGAATGCTGAGCTGAGACAGCTTCTCCCCAGAAGAAATGTGTATGCAGGACTCTAGATCTGAGTACATCCCAGAAAGCAGCAGCCTCCGATGTGCTTTCTACACCTGCCAGAAAACTGCAAAGGCACAGAGATTAGTTTTTATATGAAGGATGCCAAAGTTTTCTTTTTATGATGCATTTATTTTTATTTATGTGCATTGGTGTTTTGCCTACATGTATATCTGTATGAGGGTGTCCGATCCCCTGGAGCTGGAGTTACAGATATTTGTGAATTGGCATGTGGTTGCTAAAAATTGAACCCAGGTCCTCTGGAAGAACATCCAGTGCTCTTAACCACTGAATCATCTCTCCAGCACCTCTCTCCTTTCCCCCCATTTTTTTAAATGTTAATTCTTCTCTCATATATTTCTTCCTGACCACAGTTTCCCCTCCTTCTCCTTCCTCCAGTTTCTCCTCCCTATCTTACCTCTCCCCCAAACCCAACCCCATGCCTCCCCACAAATGCCAATTGTAATGACATCAGAAGGTTTCTAACACACATTCCAACCAGTTCGCTTCAATGTGTACTCACCATGAATGCTCTGTGACTCACCAATTTTTCTACCCACTTTCAAAACTCTAAGGTGAGTTTGAAGAGCATGTTTTCTAGTTTGCTGGAGGAGCATCGCTTAAAAACGAATCGTGTATATTCAGAATGTACAGTTCTTAGGTGATAGGTAGATGATACAGATGGATAGATAGATGATAGATAGATAGATAGATAGATAGATAGATAGATAGATATGATAGTAATAGGTTTATAGATATGGTAGATCAATGACTAATAGATGATATACAGATGATAAACAGATAGATGATTGATTGAAATGATTGACACAATCAAGCTAATTAATATATTCATGACCTGATTCACATTTTGTGATAATGACCTTGAAAATCTATTCTATTTATTTTTTCCTTTTATTTATTGAAAATAGATTCTTCTCCTGTATAATGAATCCCAACCACAATTTTTCCTCCTTACACATCTCTTAGCCTCCCACTGTCCCTCTTCCCCAGATCTGTGCCCCGCTTCTGTTTCTTCTTCAGAAAAGAGCAGCCTTCCAAGAGACAATAGCCAGACAAGAAAATTCAAGATACAAGAAGACAATGTGGAACATTAGTCTGGATAAGGCAATCTAATAGGAGGAAAGAAGTCTCAACATGAAGCAAGAGAGACAAAGATAGAGACATACCCACTCTTAGGAGTCTCACAAAAACACCAATCTAACACTCATAACATGTAAATGTAATTTTATTCATCTGATATAATTGTTATACTCCTGAATAAAGTTACCCTTTCTAGCTCTTTCTGAACTCTGGTTGACTGGTTCAACTCAGTTATTCTGGCTCAAAACTCCTCTTCAAGCTTACTGATTCAAAATGGCTTCTCTCAGCTTCCCACTGAATTGTTCTGATTAGAAAAACTGCCTCTAAATTCCAAAAACTAAACTCCACTGGCTACACTGACTACAAGAACTACACTGTGTTGCCTGATAGGATGTGTGCATATCCTATCTCTGACTCATGCAGTCAAATCTTTCTCTGATTCATCATGGTATCAGTCCCCAATTAGAAGTCACTTTCATACATGGCTGCCTCCTTTTACAAACTAATTTGACCCTAAAGCTGTAGACTAAGGGCCTGTCTATATACCAGCCAGAGGTATTAAAGGGCATGTCTGCATTCCAGCTGGATCACACAGACCTAGGTCTTTGGATATATAATCCCTCACCAGAGCAGCCATGTTGCTGGATTAAAATTACTGTACAATATCATATACACGAAGGACCTGGTATAGACTCATACAGGCCCTGTGATTGCCAATGAGCCTCTGTGAGCCCGTGTGAACACTGCTTAGTTGATTCAGTGGGCCATGTTCTTCTGATGTCCTCCATCCCCTTTGACCCCTACAGAGTTTCCTCCCCTTTGCCATGGGGTTCCATGATCTCTAAGGAGAGTGGCTTTATGAAGATCTCTAGTTTGGAATCTCTTTCAGCATAATGTCTCACTGTGGGACTCTGCACCATTCTCATCTGCTGTTGGAGGAAACCCCTCTGATGACAATGGAATAAGACAGTGATCTGAGCATAGCAGAAAGTCATAAGGAATCATTTCCTTGATTTGTTTTTCCAGTCACATTTGGTTCTACCTTAGGTCTCTTAGTCATCCAGTTTCCAGATGCTGGCCAGCCAGGCAGTTTAGGGCATTTGCTCCCCTTTATGGCATGGATCTCAAGAAGGTTGCTCTCTTAAAACTGACAGTATGATCCCACTGTCAAGGACACTTCCACACAGCTCACTGAACATGGGAAGCTCAAGTTGTGCTAGCTTGTAGCCTTCACCCCTACATTCTAGTCTCTTTGGCATGAGAAGGTACTCTCCAGACTACAGAGAGAGAAACCTGAGCACAAGCAAGACGTAAAACCCTCTACCTACAAGCTATCCTTCCTTCAAGATGTGCTGGGGCAGTGGTGGCTCAGAACTTGTGGGAGAGGCCAACTAAGGTTTGATTTAACTGAAGAATGATTCTTAGTGTATTTCCAGTATACAATATATAATCACCTATAATCATCATGCTATACATGAGGTCTTCAAAACTTGTAATTGCAACTTTATATTTTTTTACAATATTTATCTCCTCCACTTTAGACTACTGATAAAGACACACATACATACATACACACACACACACACACACACACACACCTGTTTCTATGCATCTGAACTTTTCCAAATGAGATCATACAATATTTGTTTCCATGTATCTGGTGTGTTCTATTTAACATAATGTTCTCCACTGTGATCCACACTGTCAACAGGGTCAAAAAAATGGACTCTCTTTTGGTTTAAAAAGGAAGACTTTGAGACTGGAAAAATCTCAGTGGGTGATAGCACTTGCTTCTCACATACATGCATGTATATATGCACACACACACCTACATACACATATACACACATATACACACATATATGTACATACATACCAACATGTACACACATACATACACATACATACACACAAACAGACTCACAAAAATACTAGAAACAAATATAGTGGTGCATGCCCATAATCCATGGAAAGTGAAGACAAGAGAATCAGAAATTCAAAGTCATCCTTGGGAGTTCAAGGCCAGTCCTGGCTATATAAGATCCTATCTCAAAAGGAAAAAAAAAAACAGAAAAATTATACAAGCAAATAGGACTCTAGCAATAAACACATTTAGAATACTGTCTCGCACACAGGAAAAAAATACGTGATTAGAATTGACAAGATGACAGATGAAATAAGCAGCCTATTGTTGTGTTGTATGGAGACTGCCCTGAAGACTCCGAGGTTCACTGGGCAGCAGCAAGTTTTCATTATTTTGAATTTGTATTTTAAAACAAAAATGAAAATGTTCCTATAACGCATGCAGAAAAAATTTGCAATTATCCTCATAAATTTGTTCCATTTTCATCTGAGTGTATTTCAAAAAAAAATCACTACAAATTTTCAAGAAAAGCAAATATTATCTATTCAATAAGCAAAACACATATGTCAAAAATAATACTTCCCTTTTAACTAGTTTTTCATATGCTAGTTTTACAAAATTATTATAGAAAAAGATCTTCTCTCTAATCTTAGATTTTAAAAGCTAAAAAATTCCATATGGAAAATACTTAAGCTGAATGTAATAAGAGATTTTGTTTTATTAATGCTGATTTTTTTTCAGTACTAAGGATTGAACCCATGACATGATGCATGCTAGGCAAGTGCACTGCCATTGAGCTGTAGCTTCTTTATTAATCCTGATTGTTTTTTATTCCAGAAAGAATATTTTATAGGTAGTTTACATAAATAAAACCAGCACACAAAACACACAGTACAAAATAAGATTGAGGTTAGTTCTCAGGCAAGGTACTGCTGGTGCCCAACCTGGGAAATAACAGAAGAAAATATTCAGCTCGATTTGATACATCATGATTTTATTTTCTTCAAATTTGTTAAAATTTATGAAAGAGAAGAAAGAAATCAACACCTGACTCCTCTACCCAAAAGTCTCAATAAAAAAGGAAATTATCTCACCTCAAAATATATTTTCTTACAATAGGCAATTTATAATTCAAATAAATAATTTAGTTTCCATCTTAGGACCATTTTAGTGAAATATGTGGAAATGATACTACATAAGTTACATTCTTTCCTTCTGACTTACAATTCCCCCTTGGCTGGAGCTCCTGCTGGACAAGTCAGAGTTCATTCAGGAAGCAGTATTGTGTTCTGTCTGCCTCACGCTTTCAACAGCGATGCACTAATAACCTACACACTCTGGTGACAAGGAGGCAAGGGCGAGTGGAGTCCTGGTCCTCAAGAGCTTGCAGCCTGGCCACCGATGCTTCTGAAGAAATGGCAAAGCAGAAGGCTGGTTGTCCCCTGGGGTCCACAGGAAGTCCGTCCTAGCTCTCAGGCAGGTCAGCCCTGCATCCTCTGCTCTTGCTGTGTGCTTTCACAATCCTCAGACCTTATTTTAGCTTGGACTTTCCGCAGACTTCCGGATAATTTCTGAGGAAAGTTCACTGCAATGAATGTAGGTGTGAGCAGAGCTCACAGCCACGAAGCAAACAGTTGTGTTCTGTGAAACCTGGATATAAGCGCAGGGAACGGAACGGCCACAACAGGGCTTCTATCTGACTGCAGCACTCCTGACATTTGGGGATATGGGATACCAGATAGTTATTTGCTGAAATGAAGGCGGGAGAGCTGCCCTGTGAGTTCTAGGTTAAGCAGAATCCCTAACTTTTAACTGTGAACTGCCCAGAACTGTGACAACCAAAGCTAGGTCCAGTCATTGCCAAATGCCCCCAAATGAAGAAAGTGACAAACTATGTCTAATTCGGAACCACCACACTAGAATAAGGAATTATACCTCAAAAAAAAATGAGAAATTGTATACATATGTGAGCATATTTGTGTATGCATGTGTGAGAGAGAGAGGGTATGTATTCATACAGATTCATATAGATATCGTACCCAGGATAAGAACAAAGCAATAAATAGTTTGAAGAAATTCTGGCTGCACAAAGCAGTTAGAACTGCTAGTGTTAGCAGCTGCGTCTCTCATTGGAATGGGTAGCTGTAATAGTGTACGAAAGATTTTGTAGAAGAAATCCCATCCACATTCCTCATTAAATCAGATCTTGATGCACACAAGGGGAGAGCAGTGACTCCCAGTCTCTCCAGAGACCAGGAAGCCTGATTGTTGAACACCAAGCCTGCTCTTAACTTAAGGAGTCCCCTCCTTCCTCTGCTGCACACAGGAGTCTCCCTCCTTTATTGATTGTAGGACTACAGCCTGCATCCCTGAAACTTGCCAAGAAACCGACACTTCTCAGTTTTGTTTGCAGACCTGGCATCGCACTGACAGCACGCAGGAAAACAGGCAGCCGAGCATGCATTATCAGCCCCTCAGTTGAGTCAGTCAGAAACTGAGAAAAACATGTGCAAGCATTTTTGAAAGAAAGAAAGAAAAGCAGTATCCACCTCCATCTCATACATTCGTATAAATATTAAGCTCAGATACCAGGAGCTTGGGATTTCTGGCTACAAGTAACTGAAAACTAAACACTTCCAATTAAGCGTGTTTAAACGGGGCATTTTCTCACATTAAAAGCAGCTAAGCTGGGACTGCAGAGATGTCCAGTGGTTAAGAGCACTGGTTGCTCTTGCACAGGACCGGAGTTTGGTTCCCAGCGCCCACATGGTGGCTCTAACCCATCTGTAACTCCATATAGTTAAATGTAAATCAGTTCCACAGGATCTGACAGTGTCTGGCCTCCAGCAGAGACAATCATGTGCATAGTGCATGCAGATAAACACTTAAAGCAGCTCAGTTGTCAACCATGCAGGAGTGACTTGCTGTTGCCTCCCCCTTCCCCTCAGCCATCCGACTTCTGGCAGTCTCTGCTTGGAGGCTACCACCTGGGGAGCTAAGACAGATGCTTTCTGCAGACTGTCAGTTTGTCTTTGAAGAAGCCGCCTGAGCACGCCCACTGCCTGAGTACGCCCACCTGCCCACTGCCTGAAGATCTTCCGAACCTGGAGACTTTAGCATCTGAACCTTTTTTGCAGTATGCAAATATCATGTAATCTAGAGATTTTGTTTCGGTTTCTCCTGTGACTGTAAAAACCCTGGCTTATTCTAAGTAAAGTGAAGTCTTGATTGGGCTATGTCAGCTTGACTTCGTGATTTCTCTTTGCATTTCGAACCCTCTATTTCAGGTCCTTTGGTCCTTCTCCTGAGAGAACCCGGTTCATGAAACTGCGGGCAGTTTCAACTTGCCAGTGGTGTCCTGAGAGATCCATTCGTCTTTCCTTCTGCTGCCATCAGTCTATGGGCTTTTGTCCTCATCGTTGTTGCTTCGGGGTTCACCAGCTTCATCTCTGCATCCCAGCAGGAAGGAAAGGAGGAAATGAATAAGTGGAAACAGTCCGCCTCCACTTGTGCTTCGCTGGCTAAAACTGGGTCACACAGCCCGCTTTGCTGTAAGAAGGCTTGCACAAAAGACTGTAGCTTTCCTAATATAAGGTATCCACGGTTATGGAATGGAGATCAGCTCGTGCAACCTACAAGAACTACTGAAAGGAGGTTTTATATGTTTTCAGAAATTCCTCTCTACTGTCGTTAATTCCAACCACTGGAGAAGCTTTTACTAATAAGGTCAGATTCTCTGGAAATGGTGACTAATGGCCAAAGATCTTCTCACCTCTGCTCCAGCATCTCCGTGTACTAACAGACAATACTGAGCCTCCTGTCCTCTAATTGACGTTATTCCAGTTTTAATTGCTTCTCTGGCAGTCTTCCACATAGCATTATAATTCTCAGAGGGACCCACACAGAGAATCCAATCTTAGCACGTGGCCAGCCCAGAGCACATGTCACATCCATCCTCACCGGTACTGTCGAGTCAGAATCTAGATCTTGACCTTCCCAGAGTTCCCACCTAGCTCTCCTCATCCCACTCAATTTTCCATTCCATGCTATAAACTGGAAGCAAAGGTTGGTGGTTAGGAATTGAACCCTCCCCTCGACAGCTCCTGCATGGATTTGAACACCATACGTATCGCCCAGAACCAGGATAGCTACAGGAGCAACAGCAGCAGCACTCGTAGGTGCAAGCACAAGGTATGGGGTCCTTCTCCTGTCTTGGTCCTTTGGCTGTGGTTGGACTTTTCTTGTACACCAAATATAAATGTAAAAGCTTCTTGCTATTTTTTAAAACTAAGGGGGAAGGTCAATCAAAGGCCACTGCGTGTGTTTAAACAGCTAAAAGCTTTTTTGTGACGGTGATTCTGATGAAAGCCGTTTTCTCTGTTAAGGGCCAAACCAGAGGTTAACACCAGAACAGTAGGCTGCCAGCCTCAGAGGCACAACGCACAGAAAAACCAAAACAACAGAGAAGACAGACGATTTAAAGAAGGCTCAGGCTGAGGCCACTCCTGTTCTGCCCATAGACTAGCCCATGATCTTATTTCCTGCCTCAGCTCCATCGACTGTCTTCCTCCAAGTCCCATTCGTGAGATATAAGAGTTTGTCAGAGACTCTGCTGGTCGCTCTGTGTTGGAGTCAATAGTTTAATTTAAAACCATAGCAGTCTACAGAACATAATGAGGAACTCATAAGTCAATAAGAGAAACATTACAAAGACCAGAGAAGGGAGAGGGGAGCTGGAGCTGGAGGTGGTAGAAAGAGCAAGGTTTTGGCATCAGGCTGTGCAAGTCTCTAACACCTTGGCTCTGCTTTTGGCTGCTGAGACACCCTGGGCAATCGCCAACCTCTGCAAACATCAATTGCTTCTTCATTCCAAGATGGGAGCATGACTCCTTGAGCGTGAAATGTGACAAGACCATACTTCCCTGTGTGCGTTAAATGTGAAAAGACTTTGTATACCCATGTGTGCCTAACACATGGCACGCTACATGCTTAGAGATGGTGCAATTAAAAATAATTAGCCCTCACCATCAGCTAGCTCAGGACTCACATAATCCTGACAGGACAGGCACTTGGTCCAGAAGGGCAGGTGCAGGTTTCACGGTTGTTTTATCCGCGCTCAGCCCTGACCTCTACAGGACATTTCATTTTCTGACTGCATGCTAGACATGGGGCTGTTTTCACAGATTCCTTGATTCGTGAGCCTCTTTGGTAAATTATTCAACATTTCTGGCTGAATATTGTCTTATTTTCCTTAGATCTATTTATCTATAAGTTCTTTCTTGATATTTAATCATTATGACCTTATGATTACTAAAAACACTTTTGTGTCACATTCTACTGTTTTATTATAGTTAATGACATCACATCTGAGCCTCAGTCATTTACCCAGCGTGCCACCCATCAAGCTGTGATTGTTTACAGTCTGAGTCTGAATGGAGTGCAGCCTTTCTCTTTTCCCAAGTAATTCTCATCACTAACACTTTGAAGGTGGTGAAGTTGGTGTTGTTGGGAAAAGTGGAAAGAAAGAAAGAAAGGAAGGAAGGAAGAGAGGGAGGAAGAGAGGAAGGAAGAGAGGGAGGAAGAGAGGGAAGAAGAGAGGGAGGAAGAAACAAAGCTAAAACAGCATTAGAAAAGAACGCCAAATAACATCACTTAGGTAGACAGTTGTATTATGTAAACAGATAAAAGAACATAAGAATCACAAAGGTACAATCATGGTAACTCCTACCTCCAGAGATGGGCAATAAAAAAGGAAGGGTTTGGAACAGTTAGTGCTTGGAAGATGGAAGGGGAGTCCCATGCAGTCAAATTTTAGAGCTTCAAGGACAACGGTGGCTCCCAGGTGCTACTGTCTCCACAAAGAAAGATGTCAGGAGGCTGCTTCTGAGAGAGTCGAAAAGCTAAAACCTGAGTTCAATATCTACCGAAGAAGGCACTGCTATTGTCCAGGTGATACTTATGAGAAGAGAGAAGCAGGAAGCCAGAGAAAAACGGAAAGAAATGTGGAGTCCGGGATGCACATTCAAGAAGCAGCGTGCCTCTCAGGAATGTTGACATGAACTACACCCTCAGAGTCCACATTAAAAAGAAAATAGGCAGATGGCATAGTCATGCAACCCCAGTACAGGGGAGGCGAAGATAAACGGAACCCTGGGGCTCACTAGCCAGCCAGACTCACCTTCTTGACAAGTTCCAGGCTGTCATAAAACACCATCTTAGAACTCAGTGTGGGTGGCACCTAAAGAATGACAACTGACAGCTGAGGCTGTTCTCTGGCCTAAACACATGCACATGCCCCTTCACATACATAAATATACATAAATATATACAAAGAAAGGGGAGAGGGAGGGGAAGGAAGGCAGAGGAGGAACAAAATGTTCACAGGAGGCAGAGAGAGGAAGGGACCAGGTGAGAGAGAGGAGAGGGGAAAAGGGGACAGGATCAAGTATGGGGAGAAGGAAAAGGAGAGAAAACCAGAGGGCCAGCAGAATAAATGGAAACATGCAGCTTCTTTGGGGGTTGAGAGGTGTGGGGATCCCTCTAGAAAGTCCCAGAGAACTGGGAGGTGAGGGACCTTAGCCAAATGCCCAAGTGCAGAGAAGGAACTTGTAGAGTCTACCTCCAGAAGCTAGGGAGGGCCTCAAGTGGAGGGATGGGGTTACCAACCCACAGTCACAGTTTCTGGCCCAGAATTATTCCTGTCTAAAAGTACTGCAGGGACAAAAATGGAGAAGAGACTGAAGGAAAGGCAGTCCAGTGACCAGCCCAACTTGAAATCCATCTCACTGATGCTATAATGTGCTTACAGAGAGAAGTCTGGCATGGTGGTCCTCCGAGAGGCCCTACCAGCGGCTGACTGAGACTGATGCAGATACTTACACCCAACTACTGAACTAAAGTCAAGGACCCCTATGAAGAATTGGGGGAAGGATTGAAGAAGCTGAAAGGAAGGGTGACCCCCATAGGAAGACCAATAGTCTCAACTAACCTGGACCTCTGGGAGTTCCCAGAGACTGAGCCACCAACCAAAGAGCATTCACGAGCTGGTCCCAGGTTCCCAGAATATATATAGCAGAGAACTGCCTGGTCTGCCCTCCATGTGAGATGTGCCTAATTCTCAAGAGACTTGAGGCCCCAGGGGAGATGTCCATGGTTGGCTGCGAGCATCTGCATCTGTATTTGTCAGGCTCTGGCAGAACCTCTCAGGAGACAGCCATACCAGGCTCCTGTCAGCAAGCAGTTGTTGGCATCTGCAATAGTGTCTGGGTTTAGTGAGTGTATATGGGATGGATCCCCAGGAGGGGCAGTCTCTGGATGGCCTTTCCTTCAGTTTCTGTTCCATACTTTGTCTCTGTATCCCCTCCCACAGATATTTTGTTCCCCCTTCTAAGAATGACTGAAGCACCCACACTTCGGTCTTCCTTCTTCTAGAGCTTCATGTGGTCTGTGAATTGTACTTGGGTATTCTGAACTTCTGGACTAATATCCACTTATCAGTGGATTAGAGCTAGAGAAATGGCTCAGTGGATAAGAGCACTGATTGCACTTGCAGAGGTACTGAGTTCAATTTCCAGCAACCACATAGTGGCTCGCAACCATCTGTAATAGGATCTGATGCCTTCTTCTGGTGTGTCTGAAGACAGGTACAGTGTACTCATATAATAAAATAAAATTCTTGTTTTTGTTTTCGTTTTTTAACATCACACACACACACACACACACACACACACACACACACACTTGGTATTTCTTGTGCTAGCATCACTGAGGATGCCCTCTGGAGGTTGATTATGTTTCACCTAGAATGATCCAGGCCCTTCATCTTCCAGATAATTCAGACTTTCCCAAGGAAAAGTGAGCTGCAAGCAACTCAAATTACTAGAACCTTCCTTAAAACAAAAGGCAAGCAGCCCTGTGCATTCTTGAATAAATTAGAAAATTAAGCTTTTGTTTGCTGGTGGCAGCTGTCATAAATGTATACTCCAATGAAAAGAAACTTAAATCAATTTCAGTCCGCTGAGCTGCAGGCTTTGTTATTGTTCTTCCTGCACAATAGAGATTCCATAAACCACGTCACAGACAGCCACATCACAGACAACGTTTTCTCCCACTGGGTACATTTAGTGAGATGAAATTTCACAAGCTCCATCTCACCTTTTAACTACATTCTAATTTAAATATATCTTTAATCACAGCTTTAGAAATTATCTTCATTTAGTAACCAAAGTTCAGAATAATGTGCAAAAACTCTTAGTTGGAGCTTTAAATATTCTAGTTGCATTATTTCTTTTGGGTTCATTTAGTTCCAAGATAATTTTATGGAATTTTAGGGCAAATAATGTGATTGCCAGTTATCTAGACTCTGTTTCCAGGCTCACCATGGAAGAATCTGTGAAATAATGGGAAATTTAACATGAACAGATTAAGGTACTATCCAGTGGAAATCTCATAGAAACAAACCTCTATAGGTTAAAGAAAGGGTCCTGGGAATATGATTGAATATGAGGATTTTAGAGATGGCGTACTGAAAAGAACAGAAGTCGCTTTATACACTGCACCAAGGAAGATGGGAGATTTGTTGAGATTAAATAACAGCTTTCAAATCCTAATGGTCAAGGCAAATAATTATTCCACTGACTAGAGGATTTTCAATTGAAATGAAAGGAAATTATATTCTGAGTACAAAATTTATAAATAATTTGTTTATGTGTATATTATTAAAAGGGAAGGGGGACATTTGTCTCTAAGACCACGCTCATTGGCTTTTTTCATTCCACTCCTGCTGAAACAAAACACTGTAAATCCAGTGCCTCTGAGATAACCTTTAAATGAAAGCACTCATCATTCTGATATGCATCCATCCACCTGAAGCTCATGTATTAGTAGAACCTGATTCTGGCCCATTCCCTAACTTTTAACAGATTTCAGATGTTGCCTACATCCCTCTGCTCACAACTCCATCCTCCACTGACATAACCAACAAAGGTGTATCTCGGCCTCACAGTAGCTAAGGAAGTTCTCCACTTGGCTTGGCCACAACTAGACTTTCCACAATACCCTCTCCCTCCTTGGGCATCAATCAATAGACTATCATTAGCCATGTCAGGAAAAATAGTCATAGGTTATGGCAACTAGAGCATAGGTGACATTGGAGACCATGGTTACCTATGTAACATTGTCCCCTGTGCTGTCTGTCTGCCACAGCCTGCTGCTGATTTCTGGCTAGTGTGCAATACTGAAGAGGGATCCAGCTTCAGTCGAATTGGTCTCCATCAACTGTTGTCTCAGTTGTTCAGTGGGCTTAAAAACCACTGGAGTACTCTGTTAAAGCAGGTTACCCAATGCTGACTCCACAGACTAAGAGGGTGGACATTTGGAAAGTATAGCTTTCCATTTTCCCCAAGTATTCACGATAGTAGGTACAATGTGGGGTTATGGAGAACACGGATATTTGAATGTTCATAAAAGCCCACTCTACCCCACTACAGCTCGTACTACAGGGGGTGGTGATCATCCCTCTGGTTATCTGCCTTTTCCTTCACACTGCAGGGTCCTTAATATTTAGGCTCTCTCATCTCTATGTTGCTTCATCTCTCTTGGTGGTGCCCATGTTCACAGGTGTAGATGCTCTGTAGCTAGATGTTATTAAAGGCAGTTAAATGAACAAATTAATGAAAGAGTCTCAGATCATGTAACGATGTTTTCAGATGGATGAGTTTGAGATCCCAAATGCCTCATTTAATTGAATATCTGTGGACAGTTGGGGGAAAATATTCAGTAAGTTAATAAAATTAACACCATGAGCCAAGTTTACTATTAAAGGACACAGAACAAAGGCATATGAGCAGACACTCCTATGGGGCAAAACAGAACTGGAAGTCCCTCTGTTGTTGAGTGGTGTCTTCTTCTGCCCCAGAGCTAAAACTTTTGTGGTGATAGGGATTGTATGCCCTGTGCTGTGACTGTCAGACTTTCCAAGGCAGTGATGGCTGATGGACCAGGGACAAAAGCCACCTGAAATACAATAGAAGGGATGCTTGTTCCAAAGGAGAGCATTGTAGAGGGGATGGGGCAGCAGGTGATTTATTACCATTTTGAAGTCTTCCTACTGGTAAATCATAATTTAAAAAAATCCTTGTAAACTATATTTTAAAAAATATTCAAATAAAATCATTGATTGATTAATTGATTGATTAATTCAGTCACATCCTTCTCAATACAGCTACTTGAAAGCAGGATGTGGTAGCACATACTTGTAATCCCAGCATTTGGGAAGCTGAGGCAGGGGAATCACCTCAGTTCATAGTCACCCAGGTCTTGCTGTAGAGCCTGGAGTTAATGCCAGAAAGTGTTCCTATAAACACCCCAATGATGAACTCAAGAGTGAGCAGGCTCCTTTAGGAGTTTTCTTCCCAGTGTGGCCATGCTGAACAAATCGTCCCTGACTTCCCCCATTACTTGCATCTTTCTTGATCTGCCATGAAGGGCAGCCAAGCCTTGCTCACTGGGACTGTCAGATGCCAAGCTACTACCCTAAAAGTTTCTGGTTACAATGTCTGCCTTCTCCTATCCACACGCTGGTCCTGTCTTCTGCCATTGTGGAGCTGAAGTGGCTTCTGGTGTACAAGCTCACGTCCTGTCTTCCTTTCTCTTCACAAGCATGGTTTTCCTCTGTCTGTTGTCAATACATGGACACAGTCACCTCGCCATCTGTTGTGCTTATGGTAAGTGATTGTCATGGTGTCTTCTATTTGTTTCTCTTCAGACAAGAGGACTAGTCTGTTGACAGTTACTTTCTCTGGCTTTGAGCAGAAGTTGACTTACATGGTAAATTAATACTTTTAGTCAAAAACATTATTTAATGCCTCTGGATTTTTTGCTTTGTTTGAATTTTGAAGTTCTCATCTTTTCCAGCTTTGTGCACTACTAGCTCAAAAACAAGGAAGTCATTGAAAATTTTCTCAACCTCTGGCTGCCCATCAAGGGGATATGGAGTCTACCATGATTGAATTGTTAAATGGGAAAGTTTCCAGTGACCCACTGAGTTCCTCTTTACCGTTGAATCAGGCATTTATCTCTTCGCTTGGATTCAGCGTAATTGTTAAATTCTTATTCATCTATGAGGGTTTCATACATGTATCCTCACTGAGTCCAGCCGGTGGTGCCTGTGTGTGCATGGGTGTGGGGCCATCCATGGAGCTTAGGCAACAAGAGGCCACATCACTGAAAAAAAACTGACTCTCCTTCCCCCAGCAGGCATCAACTCCAAATGATCCTCAGCTGGAGGTTGGAACTTTCGAGCCCTTCCCTACCCATCAGCATCATTTTCATCTCCACCTCTGCACTCTTCAAAGACTAAGGCTCTATGCACAGGAATATACTGACCCTACATTTATCTTGTATTTAGGAGTGGTGATAATTTGTTAATACATACAGATATGTGTGTATACATACATTTACATATGTACATGTATGTCTCAAAGCATCAATAGGCCACCAAAACACTGTTTCACAAAGGCTGTGTCACAAGATGACAATGAGAACTCCTGTAGCAATTGGTGCAAAGTGTTTAACACAGTGCCAGGCACGCATCAGGTGCCCCAGATCATTGTGCCTCAGGAAAGTTGGAAATGCCCAGAGCTGTGTTTACTGTTTTTACCATGGACAGCTGAAAGGATCCCAAGCCTTTGTCACAGGAGAAGCATTTGACACAGGAGAACTCGCATGTGACTTCCTTTCCTCAGCTGCTCCCTCATTAAACTTTAGGATTTATTTTTTTTCTTCTGCAATATCTCTCCTCCTGTACGAAACATTTTTCATGTTGTTTCCAACAGTAAATTTTAAGAATAAACTGTGACTCTGATAACACGTTGCAGCTCATGAATCCTGACCCCCAGATTTTCCTAAATCCTGAGCCTGATAGTCTGGCTACCAATGGCAGAGTGGCTGCTGAGGTACACAACACGTGCCTCCAGGTCTTGATGGCATGAAATTTGTTCCCACAGTTATGGTAATGTCTGGTGTGCATTAGCATTTACACCTATTCCCCATAAGATGGCTAAGAGAGTAATCAAATGTTCTTGTGTCAGCACATAAAACAAATGCCTGAAGGATCAGAAAGCAATCTCCTATCCCATGGTGCATTACTGTGTAATTTCCTGGTTGCCTCCAGTACTGGAATTTTGAGATATTGCTAATTCTGGGGACAAAATTGCAGTTTCAACCCTAAATAAGACATACCCAAGACCTCAGCAAAACTGGTTCATCCACCCCTTTCCTCGGCCCCCGGAGTCTGTCAGGAGGAAGCTCCAAGATACTTTAGATATAATTTATTGCTATTGTTCATAAACTTTCCACTTCACAGCTGCTTTTTAAAAGATTAATTGTAGACAGACTCTCTGCACATAACATAGACAAAAATCAAGCTCCCTTTTGCTGCTTAGATGTTTCGCCTCACCTCACCTCTAGCTACTGAACTTAAGAAGTTGCTCATCTTTAACTTTGACTTGTTCTCTTAACCTTAGAGTAGGAATAATTTCACCCTTGTAATTGTCCTATGATCAAGCAAGTTAGCATCTGAGAATGTTTTGTAAGTAATATTCATCTAAGGTATTATTGTTATACGGAAAAAGTAAATGCAAGAGGGAATGTGAAAGAATGATCAATAGACAGTTTCCTATATTCATAAAGATGCTTCACAGCATGCACAAAGCCCTTGTTCTGTGGGTTCCTAACTTCCACAAGATTAGTATCTAATAGTTGGGGTATTGATAACAGCACTGCACATGGCCATGGAACATAAAGAATACATTTACTTCTGGATCCAAGGGCTTCCCTGCCTGAAGGGAAGAGAACGTGTAGACAAACTGGAAGGAGAGATGAGTAGGGTCTGCAAGAGGCAGAACCCAGTACTTGCTTCCTTCCCTGTTGGGTTCTATTTAATCTTGTGAGTTTGGATTCCCTTTTCTGTCTCTTGTCATTGCTAAGCATTAGGATCCCCTCTGCTTCATGGGGCAGTGGAAAACCTCATGTCGCTATGATTCCCAACATTTCTAGGTGGCTCTGGGGACTTAATGTCCCAGGTTTTTTGTTTGTTTGTTTTATCATCATGTGTCCCGTAGGCTCTGGGTCGCACTCCCTATATTTTGTTCTGGATAGTTGAACAAATCAACAATATCTACCCCTCCCTGCTGTACTCTCTTCCATACTGTATTGAGCTGAGAAAGCCATCTTGGGTGACTATAGTCTGTCATGATATAACAAATTCAATACCACAATGTTGGAAGTGTCTTTTACTACAGCACATTAAGAATGCAAATTTCTGTACTCTGCATGCAGAGAAAGGTATGAAAATATGAATGACCTGAACTGAGAGACCAGTGAAATGAGCAAGTGTGTGGGGTTCATAAAAAGAAATGGCCTAACCTTGAGCTGCTATGTCTAAAGGCTTGCTATGTCTTAGTCAGTTCAGGCTGATGTAATAAAAATACTGAAGGTTGAGTGGCTAATAAACAGTAGGAACTTATTTCTCATTTCTGGAGGCTGGAAACCCCAAATTCAAGGTTACAGCACCTCTGCTGTTGGAAAAGACTATCTTTTCGCTTTCAATGAAGGTAGTATGTCTTTACAGAATAAAAAGAAACATGAGAGCTCCCCCAATCTCTTTTATAAAGGATCCACTTCATTCAGAAAGACTCTAAACAGCATCTATGAAGCATGTTCCATCCTGACCTAACCACGTCTCCAAAGCCTTACCCCAAAATGCCCTTACAGTGGGCAGTAGGGTTCGAATATATAAATTCTGAGGATACACACACCAGTCCCAAAACAGCAGCCTGGACTGTCTGCTTAGCAAGTGTCTGTACATCACTGAGAAGGGGCAAGATTTGAAACAATACCTGAAGAAGTTTCCAAGGAGCCCAGGAAGATGGTAGCCATGTGTGCCCTGGAGACAGCACCGATAGTGTCCACCCTCACTGCCCCTTTTCTTCCATGAGGGCAAGGAATCGATGTAATCATGTATATTCTGCTGCTTGAAGCAATAATTTTAAGGAATATTATGGGATACTCAAAAAGAGACCACCATGAGATCTGAATATGTCAAATTGTGTGGAGGTTTTATTCTCCACCAGTGGGGATGTCCCATACAGAGTAGCGGGTAGCAGCCCTGACCTCCAATTTGATTGAGCTTTTGAAGGCACAAATCACAACTATGTGACATATACAGAAAGACGGCTGTGGCCATGTGCAGAAAGCAAGCAAGCGCTGTGTACAGAAGCAGACAGATAGCAGTTAAGCAGTCAGGCTGTTCTTATAACCCTAAGGTCAGGGACACACAGTATAAAAATTATGGCTGGTCAGTACCGTGACCTGTGACCAGCTTACACCCAAGACTGCTTTAACACTTAAGTTTTTCTTTTTTTTTTTTATTATATATTTTCTTTATTTACATTTCAAATGATATCTCCTCTCCTGGTTTCCCCTCCAGAAAAAAAAAACAAACAAAACAAACAAACAAACAAAAAACCCTGTCCCCTCCCCCCTCCCCCTGCTCACCAACCCACCCTCTCCTGCCTCCTGGCCCTGGCATTCCCCTACACTGGGGCACAAAGCCTTCACAGGACCAAGGGCCTCTCCTCCCATTGATGACAGACTTGGCCAATGCTTCCACGACATGGCTTGACTGTACATCAGCAGCCCACTACAGGAAAAGGTAGTGAAAATCACAGCCCCCTCTCAGAATCTTGCCCCTGTAATCACCACAGCTCATGGCTCTACCGACTTTAAGTTAAGTTTGCAATTAGCAGAAAGCAGAGGCTTTCCTTCCCAGAGCGATTGGTACTCACTGACCTGAATACTAACGCCATCCTGCTTTAGAATGTGTCTGTTGATAAAACTTTGAAAACATTCTGGTGACAGATGTGCCAACTGTTTCCACTCCAACTAAAAGAAATAAAACCGATGTCTCTCAAATCTGAAAGAAGCTCGGAAAAACTCATGAACTAAAAAGTACTTTTCTGTCCATTACAAAACCACCTAAGTTTCCTCATCTTTATCATTTTATGCTTATAACTATTGATGTATTTATCAAATCCTTACATGAATAGTAATTTTTATACATGCAAAAATACCATCAATGTGAGACAGGCTCTTGTCTTCCTCGAGAAGTTAATGAAAAGTCCTAACTTTGTTACAACGTTGAACTCTAATGTTTTTCAGAGAAATTTTTACCCGGATGGTAGCCATTTGTGGTACATGATTTAACCCAATAGAAGTGTAAATTAAGACATGGGCCCAGTAGATGTGGTTCCTGAGGAAGATAGGATTTGAGTATACTATCTTTCAAATCAGTAAGTCTGTGAAATTTTGCCAAGCCATTGATTGAGCTTAGCCAATTGCAAAGAGCAGCATTCAGGAGAGTGGGCTTGATTTCCAGTTACAGAGGATTTTACATTCTCTTCTGAACTTCATGGACACCTCATAGACTGTACACATAAAATAATAAAATAGATCTTTAAAGGGGGAAAAGGGGAACATGACCTCAGATTTCCTGTAAACACATCTTTAGAAATACATCCTTAGTTAAGGGAACATCATAACAATCTGACTCTCATTCTGGCATGTTCCCTGAGTGTTGATCAAGGTGCTCATTTTATAGCATTCATGGGAGCAATGGCAGCTTTACTTGTTTCCATATTGGCCTTGTATTGATATATAATATTTATTAAAGATTCAACTCCATTTCTTACTTAAGGTACAGCCTGTGATAACTAAACCTTACATGCTAATCTTGCAAAATACATTAGCAAAACTATGGTAGTAGTATAGAAGAGTTGATGTAAGGAAAGCCCAGCCTGTTTCAACTATTTCTCAGTCAAAAATTATAGCTGGCCTCCTACACATATCTTCACCTTGTACCCAAGGCTCTCACTTTACTCCATACCCGAGCCCTGAGTAATACCATGTATCTCATGAATTGAAAACTTCCTTTTCAAACTTATATAAGTAGTTTTGATCCATGTTACTGTATACTCGACAATAATCTAGGATTCCAATACCAGTACAAGCAATTGGAGAATATCCAAGCACAGAAAAAAATGGGTGTCTTGCCCTGTGGAAGTGATGACAGGCTGTCCCACTCAAGGTTTATACACAGGATTCTGCTGACTGCAAAGAGTCACTAGTGATCTCCTTAGGCATTTGGCAATCACAGCAGGGTGTATACTTAAAGGCTAATTTAAAAAGTCAAATGTGGACATAAAGAAGTCTGGTAGACTACTCCAAATTCCATTTTCCTTAATTTCTTCCGTCACAGCCCTTCTGTCCTAAGTCAGAGAAAATGATAATATTCACTGGTTTATGTTATCAGCTCTTCGTCTGGACCAGCAGTTCTCAGTCTTTGAGTGGTGATTCTTTTGGAGGGGAGGGTCAAACAACACTTTCACAGGGGTCACAACCATCTACCTACCAGATACTTACATTACAATTCATAGCAGTAGAAAAAGTGCATCTATGAGGTAGCAACAAAATAATGTCATGGTTGTGGATGACTACAACGTGAGGAACTATAGTACGGCATCTCAGTGAGATCCATACATCCCACCTTGAGCCCTCCTTGTTCCTTAGCCTCTATGAATCTATGGATTATAGCATGATTGCTTTCTGTGGCTAATGTCCACTTATAAGTGTTTGTCTTTCTGGATCTATGTTACCTCAGGATGATTTTTTTTCTAGTTCTATCCATTTGCCTGCACATTTCAGGATGTTGTTTGGGGATGGGAACAGGAGGGATCAGGTGAGGAGTGAATGGATAGAGTACCGGGGGAGATGACTGGAGGTGATGGTATTTCAGGGCGAGGTAGAAACCCACTGCAGTGGAAGCTCCCAGGAATCCATGAAAGTGACCCTAGCAAGAGATATGGAGCCTGAACCAGTCATCTTCTGTAACCAGGAAAGGGTCCCAGTGGAGGGACTTAGACATCAACTCAACCACAAAACCTTTGACCTAAAATTTGATCTGCCTACAAGATGTATCAAAGTAAAGGTGGTATAGAACTTGTGCAAGTGGCCAACTAATGACCGGTTCAACTCTAGATCCATGCCAGAAGGAGCCCATGCCTGGCATTGTCTGGAGATCCAGCAACCAGGGGCTGGATAGCCCAGATACTTAGAATTTTTTTTTAAAAATTCAATGAAATGATTCCTAATGATACTCTTCTATACTCATAGACCAGAGCTTAACATCAGAGAGGCTTAATCCAGCAAATGATGGGAGCAGATACAGAAACTGGCTGCCAAACATTAGGCAGAGCTCAGGAAATTCTGCAGAATAGGGTTGTAGAAGGATTGTAGGGTCCAGAAAGGTTTAGGACGCCACAAGAAAATGGCCCAGAGACTCAACTAAACAGTGCTCATAGGACCTCACAGAGTCTGAACCAATCATTAGGGAGCCTGGGTGGATCTGACCTAGGTCCTCTGCATATATGTTATTGTTGTATAGTTTAGTGTTCTAACAGTAGAGGCAGGGGATCTGTCTCTGACTCATTTGCCTGTTTTGGGGACCCCTTCCCTATACTAGTTTGCTTTGTCCAGCCTTAATATGAGGGTAGGTGCCTAGTCTTATTATAACTTGGCATGCCATGTTTGGTTGATAGTCTCAAAAGGTCTGCCCTTTTCTGAAGGGAAATGAGAAGGAGTCGAACTGGGGGAGAGAGGAAATGGGAGATGGGGGAAACTGGGAGGAGATGGGGGGATTGCAATTGATGTGTAATGTATTAGAAAAGAATAAAGAAAAAAAGTAGGGGAAAAGGAGTCACAGAACAAGGAAAGTGAGAGAGGGCCTTGGCTCTAGACTATGTTTCTGAGGATACAAAGCCAAACAGGGAAACCCAGTTTCTAGCAGAAAGAAGACACTAACAAAATACTTCTGATAAATTAATCTATGTGTTAAGCACAATGAATAATTAGAAAATCTGATCCCTATCACTCAAGGGTAAGCTTAAGAAAATCACACAGAAAGCCCTCTGAATTTAGACTGGCTAAAATGTCTATCAGAAGGAAAATCATTCTCCAGAACAGACTTTGTTATTTGAAGGAAAATGAGTGAACCTCTAAACCCTCACAGTGAATAAAAATACAAGCCAAGACAAGTGGTACTTCCTTTCTTTTGTATGCAAAACCCAGATGCTTATTTATTTATTAAGTGGGGAAGAACCTGGAGCAAATAGGCACAGGGGAAAATTTCCTGAAGAGAACGCCAATAGCTTCTGCTCTAAGATCAAGAACTGACAAATGGGACCTCATAAAGTTGCAAAGCTTCTGTAAGGCAAAAGACACTGTCAATAGGACAAAACAGCAACCAACAAATTGGGAAAAGATCTTTACCAACCCTATATCTGATAGAGGGCTAATATCCAATGTATACAAAGAACTCAAGAAGTTAGTCTCCAGAGAACCAAATACCCCTATTTAAAAATGGGGTACAGAGCTAAACAAAGAATTCTCCACTGATGAACACCAAATGGCTGGGAAGCACCTAAAGAAAAGTTCAACATCCTTAGTCATCAGGGAAATGCCAATCAAAACAACTCTGAGATTCCACCTCACACCAGTCAGATTGGCTAGGATAAAAGACTCAGGTGACAGCAGATGCTGGAGAGGTTGTGGAGAAAGAGGAACACTGCTTCACTGCTGGTGGGATTGCAAACCGGTACAACCACTCTGGAAATCAGTGTGGCGGAAATTGGACATAGTTCTACCAGAGGACCCAGCTATACCACTCCTGGGCATATACCCAGAAGATTCCCCAACATGTAATAAGGACACATGCTCCACCATGTTCATAGCAGCCTTATTTATAATAGCCAGAAACTGGAAACAACC
>JADRCD010171883.1:0-18946 GCA_019843815.1 Montemys delectorum
CCAGCTCCCAGCTGGATGTGGAACTGGCAGTGCAAACTTAATGTCTTAAGCGACTGTCCTCTTGGCTGTAGCAATGCCTCCACCGTGGGAATTATCTACAGCATGCAGGGGAAGGCGAGAGGTGGCTGTGGCCTGAGCACCCATAGGGGATTTATTGCTCATTTAAAACCTGAGAGCAAATGGGTTTTTGAAAACTCCCTGGGTGTCAGGGTGTCTTCCCTGATCGTCTGCATGTATTTATGGATCTTTTGCCAAATATAAGGGTGCTCCTGTCAGTTGGTGAATTTTGAGACAGGCTGCTTTTCTATTAATATCAAAATCCATGATTATCTCATTACTTAATCCCTATCTAGATTTTAACCAATTGCTGCTTCATTTTATTATTTGCTTCTGATGTCATCAGCCTAGAGACACAAGGGGCTATTTGAGTTTGAATGTTGTTGGCCTGGGGGTGGGGAGGTAGAGACAGTACAAAAGGCAGTACCCTCAATTGATAGCAGAAGAGAGACAGGGCCTGCCAGCAACATCCTGCATCCCAGCCTGCTGGTCCCAGGTTTGAGGCCAAATTCAGATGCTTCCCAGGCCCTTGGTCTTAAGCAGAGTCTTCCATTCACCCTCCAGCCTCAGTTTCTCCATCTGTAAATGGGACCGGTGGCCCTTACCATGAAGAACCCCCATAGATGTGACAAGTGCGCTAAGAGCAGCTTCTGACTCCATTCTTTCTTGATTTACTCAATCAGAAGGGTTACTAAGCACACTGTTCCCCAAGGGGTACCTCAGGCGGTGCTGCTGACCACGTGCCTCTCCCTTAGGCCGGCGTGACTCCTCTGGCATCCGCCTACACTACACAGCTACTCTCCGACCCTACAACGCGGGCATCATGGAGCTTGGACTGGTGTACACACCCGTGATGGCTATCCCCCCTCAGGAGACTGCCTTTGTGTTGACAGGCTACTGCACAGACAAGTGCACCCAGATGGTGAGTGGACAGGGTTCTACACACAACCCACTGCTTGTGATGACCAGGGGAGAGGAGCAAGAGGAAATTTGGACCCCTGACCCGGAATCAAGGTTGTCTGAGTCTCTGCACACCTGTCTCCAGCAAAAAACTGGTCCATGCCCATGCACCCACCCTTCTGAAATAAGTCACTTCAAAAATGGTTACTTACGCGTTTGATTATATGTTCCTCCCTCTCTCTGTCTCCCTCTGTGCGCGCACGCGCGCGTTCCAGCTGAGGCCAGAAGAGGGTACTGGATTCCTTAGAGGTGGAGTTAGGTGGTTGTGAGTCTCCCAACCAGGGTGCTGGGAACTGAACCCATGACCTCTGGAAGAGCAGCAAGCACTTTTAACAGCTGAGCCATCTCTCTAGCAACCCCACACAGTACATTTTAAGTGCTTTTGTTATGGGAGTTTCCAGACTTCCAAATGGGACTCATATCATGTTTCACCTCCAGGCAGGGACTAGGGGAGGCAGCAAAGTACCCAGTGTCCCTGAGGCTATTTGCACACAAGGTGACACAGCAGGGGCCTTGGCTTCTGTAGCAAGTAGACAGTGGCTCCTTGCCTGTGCCAGGCTGCCCCGTTCTTAGCTGCACGGCTGTCTTAGGTGGGCTCTCCTCCTACCTGGCAAGAAGCTACTGCGGAGCTACCTGTGAGGAAATTCCTGACATGGAGGTCTGAAGGAGCCACATTGCTCAGTAAGCGTGGGGACAGCCACCAATGGGGACCTCACAGAACCCTCCCTAGGCTCTCTGTGACACCTTCCCACTCATGCTGTGGCCAGTTGTGATGGTTCCCTGTGGTTTGGGAGGCAGGCAGGCAAGTGCACAGACCTGCACCTCTCAGTTGTCCGTAGCTTCTGTTTATTTCTGTTCACATCTGCTCTCGCCCTTTGCAAGTTTCTCTGGCTGGCTGCCATCAGTCTGACTGTCTGGAGCTCTTTTGATGTCACAGATGTGACTTTACTGTCTGCTGTGTGTCCTGTCTTCTCTGCTGGCTGCCTCCTTGCTTTTTACAGTGACCTGTCATGGAACGGTACATATTCCTGGATCGCAGACAGGGAGATCCAGGCCTGCCAAGAGAGGACGCATAACCCAAAGCTGCACTGCAGAGGCAGCTTTCTTTGTCACAGAGCTCATAGTGAATGTTCCTTCCCAGTGTACTCATGGGATGACACCTGTTCTCAAGAGTCCTCCCTACCTGAGCGCCTGGTCTTTGAAATATTAGCTAGGCCCAATGTTCTCAGGCTGAGACACTGGACACATCTGTTCTTATACTCAATCAAAAGCTTTAGCCTGGGGCCAGGATGAGAAATCAACTCTCCTCCTAAATCAAAAGAGATGGTCAGGAGGGGTGATGCTGGCTTCTTAGGCTTGGGTCCACAGATCACATTCTGCCATACACCTGCATCCCTGACTCATTAGCAAGGGCCCCTGGCCCAGCATACATTATCACAGTTTTGTCCTGAAGGCCTCTGGTTTTCATTGCAAGGGAGATAAAGATATCCACAATGTGAAGAGCAGGGACAGTAGCCAGAGCAAGACAGAAGGCTCAGAAGTAAACGCGGATGAGTTGAAGAAAGCGCAGCAGTCCAGGGTCATCAAGTGTCAGCTGCCAGCACCAGAATCTTCAGTTCTGGCTGGCAGCATGAGAGGAGCCGAGGACCATGGCAGGGCGGTGGGATGGTGACTGTTTAATGGTCCATCTGAGAACACTTAGTATCTAAAGATATGAACATAGACGAGGGAGACAACTGTTCCTTGGAACTGCCCGAATGCCTTAATGAGGAAGAGTCATTGCTGTTGACCAGGGTCATGGTGACCTCAGAGAGAACATGGCCTTTTGAGCACAGGTCCCTGTCTGAGACCCTGCATATAGTATAAATTGCAAACATCAATTGACAGGAAGCCCACAGAGAAGGAAGGTCCTGTCCTGCCAACATGGGAAGGGCTTCAAGGGTCTGTGAGTTGAGGAGAAAGAGAACTCAGCTTTCGGGGACCCCCAAGGAGACCAAAGGAGAGGGAGGTCATCTCCCCTAAACATGTTCTGTGGTCTGGCTGCTGGTTGAGGTTTCAAAGCCCTGGGCTTCTGGCCATAGCACGCTCTTAAACAAGCCGCTCTCTGGCAGGTTTATGATAGAGATCAGAGAGAATCATGTAGAAACAGCAAATGTTCTGGAAAGCCAGGGGATGCTGCCTCTGCTCTGGGTCCTTGTCACTTCCCTCTGGGGTCTGATTCTGCTCTTCCCACAGGCACTGCCAAACTCTGGAATCCACATCTTTGCCTCTCAGCTTCATACACACCTGACTGGCAGGAAGGTGGTTACTGTGCTCGCCAGGGATGGCCAAGAGAGGATGGTGGTGAACAGAGACAACCACTACAGCCCCCACTTCCAGGTGAGGACCTCCTTGTCACCAGCCTCCAAGGCCTTCTGTTTCACAGGGCTGACCTCTGACCTTTGGTGATGGACCCTGATCCAGGCTGCTGGGTGCCAACAATGTCTTGGTGACAACTTGATTGATTTTGTTTTCCCTCTGATTGAAGCCCATACTCGGTCATTCCTGATGTTCCCCAGGCAGAACTGACAACCAGGGAGGGTTTGGTGGGGAAGAACAAGGTGGCTGGATCAGGGCCCACAGCTCTTTTCATCTCCTCTCTTCCTGATTCCAGGAGATCAGAATGCTGAAGAAGGCTGTGACAGTCTACCCGGTGAGTGCTCGGCACAGACAGATGGCTGGACAGGACATATTTGGAGAGCACTGTGCCTAAAAGAGACAGAGAGCAGAGGGGCAGGAGAGAGTCCACAGGGCAGGCACAGCAGGGCTGGATAAAGTACATGTGGCTTCATGGCACAGAGGGGACATTGGCTGGTATCTTCAGCTTAACTACAACCCCCAAGAGTTTCATCCCTTGACAACACTGCAAAGAGATGGAGGTACCACGATGCAGTCTTTGCCCATGCAGAACTGGGGATCTAACATAGCTACCCAGGCCATGAGATCACTGATGGATATAAGTCCCAGGGATGCTTAGATTCCGAACCTCTTTGGGAAGGGTGCTGGGGTCGGTCCTCTTGGGAGATCCCACATCATAGTGGCTTGGTCACCATGAAGATGAGCTGAGCACCCCTGTCAGCACTGGGTGGGCAGGAGCTGATGTGTCTGCTGCCTCTCTCTCCAGGGGGATGTCCTCATTACTTCATGCACATACAACACAGAAAACAAGACACTGGCCACAGTGGTAAGTCACACTGGCTTTTCCAGCCACCTACACAGAAAAGTGAACAGCCCAGAGTCTGCTTAAAGATTTCTAACCATTCCCAGGGTTGAGTGTAGGCTGCCAGAGGCAGTACTGCCCCTCCTGCATTCCCCAAATGGATTGACCATCTGAGGGGATGCTTCTGAACCCATCTCTAGCAACCCCTCTCCCACAGACTCCTAGCTCCTGTTACACAGGCAGCATGCTGGGATCTGCACTTGCCCCACAGAGTCCAACATGGAGGCAACACTGTCAATACAGCTCCAGGGATTCAACTAAGAACCATTGGATTCTCATTGGTGTCCATGTGCTCAGTGTCTCTCTGACATTCGAGGGAGCCAGGAGGTACTTTGGAATTCAAAAGTCCACCTGGGGAGATATCTGCTACAGGAGATAAACAAAATGACAGGGTCACGGAAACTTCAGCAGACATATCCCAGAGATGACAGGAAGGATGTGAGAGTCAGGGAGAGATGGAAAAGAGCTTTGGCAGGGGGCATGAGCCAGGAGCCTTAGAGGAAAAAGGTTGTTCTTAGGATGCTCAGCTGTAGGGGAGTGTGGAGATGTGGGCAGCACCAAGCAGGTGGATGTGGTCAGCCACTCCAGGGAAGTGACATGGGTCTTGTTTGGGGCTGGACTGTGGATAGTCCAGGGAGGAGGAGTACCTCATGGGAGGACTGTTTTCAAAGTGAGGTATGCAGAAAATGTGTCATCCAGCTGGAGTACGTTGGGCAGGGAGAGGGATGTTTTCTATGGTTTCCTGGGGCGGGAGGAATAGTGAGGACACTATTCCCAGTCCTTAATCCCACTGACCTTCTAATCGATCCTGTGCGCCCAATAATTAACACATCAGCTCTAAGGTTCAGAGTGGGCCAGACCTGGGCTACATCCCACCCTGGCACCCCTCAACCCTAGGAACTCCTACCAATACTGTAGCTCTGTTCTCTGCACAGTGTCCTGTACCTTCAGTCACCGTCCAGGGTTCCCCACTCTGTTTCATGTGTGTTCTTTAAATAGCCTTCTTGTGAAATGATTCACATTCCACACAGCTGAAGTGTGTGAAGTGTGCAGCTTGTTGCCTGGAAGCATGTTCACAGATCCATGCACACAGTCAGGCCTCAGCTATTTCCTCCAGGTCCCCTCACCCACCCACTCCAACACAGATCCACTTGCTCTAGATGTTTCTATTCTGGACATTTCTCATCACTGCATTTACAGGCTATGAAGCCTGCTGTGGCTGGGTTCTTTCCCATACATTTAATCTGTCTTAGTCTTGTGCCAGTCTCTAAGGCAAGCATGTCCTCACAGGCATCGGCTCCTTTCTGCAGGTGCATCTGCTATGAGTGGGGGCAGGGAGGCACCTGCCAGTCACTGGTGGAAGAGAGCCCCTAGGCCTGCTCTGCTAGAGGCGCTTCGGCCAGGGCTGTGTTCCTGCCTTGTCCAATTCATGGTGCCTTACTTGTCTTGGGATGACATGGCCACTGGCCTGGCAAGCAATTAAAATCCTAGGTCTTCAAGTCCAAGTTTCAAGGGCAAGATACCGCCTTGGCTATTTAGGGCTTATGCCTTCGGGGGGGGGGGGGGCCTTTATCTGAGATCAGAGGAAATGGGAGCTTCCAGAAGGCAGACCTGAGCTTCCTGCCTCTGACAACCTGTGGATCCAAAGAGATAGTGGCCTTTGAAATCCAGCTTCCTTCCCAAAGTGAGAGAGAGAGAGAGAGAGAGAGAGAGAGAGAGAGAGAGAGAGAGAGAGAGAGAGAGAGAGAGAGAGAGAGAGAAAGGAGGGAAGGAGAATCTACTCTGGCATCCCGGCCATGTTCTCATTCTTGATCTCTGAGGCAACAGAGCTGGGGGGTGGTGTTGGGGGGCCCCATGCTCACTGAGAGCTATGAAAGCTCTAAAGTGAGGGCTTGGGACAAGCAGACACTGCAGGAAGACCCATCAAGATCACAGGGAGCAGGCTGACTTCTTATGATGAACTTCCTTC
The DNA here is from genome assembly GCA_019843815.1 of Montemys delectorum. Lineage (NCBI taxonomy): Eukaryota > Metazoa > Chordata > Mammalia > Rodentia > Muridae > Montemys > Montemys delectorum. Next base: position 6,246 of record JADRCD010171883.1, read on the forward strand.
TCCCACTCCTCCGTAGAGATTCCCCAGGCCCCAACCAGCAGAGCTTTGCACCATCCGTGTGGTCTGTCATGAATTAGCAAAGGCCTTCCTCTCTTTACCACTTCTAACCAGCCAAATAAAATCTCCCTCCCAACATCATGTTCACAAAGAGATGTTCACATCCTGATCCTGGAGACAGGCTGAGACAGCCTTGGGCTGGGCTCTCGCCTGGTTCCTGGTTCTGTCGCTGATGCAGACAGAGCTCTTTCTTCCCTACCCCCATTCAGGATTAGTTCACTAGCTCTGACAGCAGAAAGTAAGCAGTAGGAATGTCACTTGCTCTGTCCCTCCCATATTGTGGATAGGTGGCCTGAGTTCCCAAGACTGTTCCTGGCACTAGCATCTCTGCAGTACCAATGTGACTGGTAGCCAGTGAGATTTGTAATGTGTAGGGAGGTCAGTTCCCACTGGGATCGTGGGGTCTTCTTCCCTGCTCTGTTGCTGTAACCCATAAGACAAGAATAGCAAGGCCCTGTCATTTTGTTTCTGCCTTTTTTTAAAAAGCCACTATCTGGTGCCTATTAACTGGGTCTCTCTCTGTCCTTCCCCCTACCAGCAGACCCCATGAGTGGTGGGGGAACCTCCCTCCTGGCTCTGTCCTAGGGGCAGGAGAGTTTTGGATGCCACCCTGCTGCAAGAAGGGAAACAAGTAGTCACAAGAAAGCCACAAACAGGCAGGGTGCTGAGAGCGCTGTACCGAGGGCTGATGGGGTCTTCTCTCTCCTGCAGGGGGGGTTCGGAATCTTGGAAGAGATGTGTGTCAACTATGTGCACTACTACCCCCAGACGGAGCTGGAGCTGTGCAAGAGTGCTGTGGACGACGGCTTCCTACAGAAATACTTCCATACAGTAAACAGGTGAAGCACTTCTTGCTTTCTGCCCCTGGGGAACCCAGCATGGACAGCCTCTGCACCCTACGCTATGCTCCCTGCCCCACATCCTCTCCTATTAGGAGGCTGGGTGGCCAAATGCAGAATTTGAGCTAAGTTGTTGGAGCAAAGTTAGCATGCATGCCATCAGACCTTCTGTGTCTTTGGAGGTGTCTATGGCCAAGTATCATTAATCAGTCTCTCGACTTACAAGCTACTGCCAGAGCAGCCATTTTCAACAAGCAAACGTGATATAAAAGATGGAAGCAGGGCCAAGACAGATTAGGCAGTGGAAAAGGTGAAGGGCCACTGCTGGGAGTCATGCTGGGTTATTCTCTTTCCTTTCAGGTTCAGCAGTGAGGAGGTCTGCACCTGCCCTCAGGTCTCAGTCTCCCAGCAGTTCACCTCCGTGCCCTGGAACTCTTTCAATCGTCAGATGCTTAAGGCTCTGTATGACTACGCCCCCATCTCCATGCATTGCAACAAGACCTCTGCCGTCCGCTTCCCAGTAAGTGCATGGGGTTGAGTGCTGAGTGGCAGCAGGCATTCAACAGTAGCTCACCCCTATCCAATACCAAACAACTCCACTGCTGCATGGCTCTCCAACCCCAGGTCTGTCCAAATCTTGAGGAGGATCCCAGGTAAGTTGAGGAAGGGCACTCTGGACTTCCCAACAAGCAATGCTCACATGAGACTGAGAAAATGTGATAGAGACAGGCGTATGGACAGATAGAACAGGGAGCAGGCCAGCAAGACTGCCAGAAAGGTCAGGGTGGCCACTTCTCCTGGGCACAGTACAACAGAGGACTAACCTCAGTCCTGTCTGGATGGTGTGTCACTGAGTGTCAGCACCCTCCTCAGAGAATAAAAATAGAGCTGTGGGTAGGGGAGGCAAGAAACCAGCAGTCTATGACAAGAGCCCCACAGCACAGCTTCTCCCTCCTTATCTGAGGCCTGCTGGGATTCAAAGGCACCTAATTTATTTCCCAGCAGAGCTAGCCAGCAGCCGCAGTGCCAGCTCAGAGTGCTGGTCAGCAGACCCAGCCTGCTGCACTTAGGCAGGGGAGGCAGGCACTGCAGCAGGAGGTGAACAGACCTTTCCTGGCAACATTTGGGTACTGGATTAATTGCTAACCCAAACACCCACGCCATGGGGAGGCTTGCTCACCTCAGAGCAGTTTGAGGCACTGCCAGATACGGCTAAGATCTTGGATTTTGCAGAAGCCCTGTGGGACAGTGGCTTAAAACCACAGCCTGCCTCCAAAGACTCTGACTCTTTCCTCAGAGTATACAATTGAGTGCAGGCATGGAGGTGGAGATGCCTGCAGGGCTTCAGGTTGCTGACCAGAGAACACAAAGGCTTAGGGAAGGGCCATGGATCCTCTGGTGCTAACTCTCAAAGGCTGACTTGGAAGAGGTGTGGAGTGTTCAGCATGGGATAAATGAATTTAAGGACAAGAATCCAACCAGTTAGGGAGACAGCAGCTTGCCTGGCTCCTCCAGCCTCAGCTTACCTCCTGGTTCCTTTCTTACAGGGGGAGTGGAATCTGCAGCCTCTGCCTAAGATCACCTCCACACTGGAAGAACCCACCCCACGCTGCCCCATCCGACAGACTCAGAGCCCCGCTAACCCCACAGTGCCCATCACCACGGAGGCAGATGCTGAGTAGGCCCACCTTGTGAGAAGCTGTTCGTCAGACCCTCCTCATTTTGTCTATCTGGGCTCACACCAGCTCTGTGCAGCCCCGTGTGAAGACTCCCTTCCATAGAATAGTGCTGTTCACCCAAGAGGAAGGAGCATATCAACCCGGGGACATCTACATGAATGTATCCCATGAGGTCCAACTGGACAGAGCAGCTCTGGACAGTATCTACACGCTTCTGACTCCACATAGGGACAGCTCGCTATGGGAGTCCAGATTCAATACCACAGGACCTACCTTGCCTCCAGAAGAGCCTTGCCGGCTGGGTGCAGACTCCCCGAGCCCCACAGTCCCGACCCTGTTGGTCCTCTGGTGGTGACTTGTGTTGGTGCATGCCATGACAACACTGCTTAAACATTCCTTTGCAGAGTGTCTCATGTTTCCCAGTGGGCGGCTTCCCTGCAACAAGACAGGACAAGTCGTTTAGCTAGTTAGAGACTCACCAGGGGAACTCGCTTCATGGCAGAGTAAATAGATATTTTCGCCCACCTAGAGGGAAAGCCCAACAAGTAGTTCCGTCATGGAGAGCCAAGATGGCTAGAGCCAGGCTCTGTAGGGGAATGGAATGATCAGAGCCGGTTGCTTCTCCTGATGGTGACAGGCCAGGCTCTGAAATAGGTAGGTAGATGAAGAGCTGGCTTGGGCCACTCAGCTGCCTGATCTTCAGTCTCCTTGTCTGTTAAATGAGATTCACCCTTACCTACCACTAACTGTGTACACATATGCACGACCAATATTCCTGCCTGTGCTGAGCCTTTCTGGGCTCTATGGTAAGACATGTTGTCCCATGTGAGTGAGGCCTGCTTCTATAACTCTAGTCACCTCTACCCTCCCTGATTTCTCTCCCTCCATTTCCTGTCGAAGGGCCAGCTCAGCTCTTTGATGGCTTTGGAAGGGAGTAGGAGACTGGGCCTTTTCAGCTATTTCAGCAAAATGCAGCCCAGGCTTCTTCAGGCAGGGAGGGTGATGGATGAGCCTCGGGTCTCCTGCACCCCCACCCCCACCGCAGACATCAGCTAAGCACTGCCTCCCCTTCGGCAAGGCACTTTATTACTAGGGAACGAAAGAGCCTGGACTCTCTGCGCCTTGTGGTATGAATCATGGCTCCAGGCGCCCATAAGTCATGGGCGTAATCGGTGTGAAATGCCAGGCCTGACAGCCCAGAGCAATGCTCAGCCCTCTGTCATCTGTACAGCCTGAGAGATGGGGGAGGCAGGAGGTCTCCATAGCCGTGCCTTCCCTCTATGGCCGCCTGCCTGAGTAGCCTAGAGCCAGAGAGTATGAGAAAGGCTCATGGAGCTCTGAGGAACCTGACCTTCAACACAGTTACTCTACTCCTAGTGGTGTTCCAGGTTATAGACAGGGAAACTGAGGCTCATGGGTTAGCGCTTTCCCACAGTCCCTTGCTTCCCCTCTTGGCTGTCACGCTGTTTCTTCAGGGAGACCATCTGCAACCTGCCCTACGTCTGTCACGACAGGCCTCACTTGGGTGACCAGGGTGTCTGTTATGACTGCCAGCTGAGGCAGATGAGGTCCCCACCAACTACCTAAACCTTTAAAGACTTGCTATGTCTCTTCCCTAGACAAATGAGAAAACTGAGGCTCAGAGACCTGGAGTAAGATGACAAGGTTCCCGCGGAGCCCAGGTCTGTCTGACATCAATCAGCATCTAGGTTCCCAGCTCCATAGCCTTATTTTCTGGGCAAGAATCATGAGCGAGCTTACAAGAACTGAACGTGAGGGTGTAAGGGTAACAGGCTACTGAGACCACATTCCTCCCATATGCCCTAAGCCACAGCAAGTCTCCAGATCTACCCACCTTCTTCACTGAGGTGGGAGAAAGGGCCCGAGTGTGAGCCGTACCCACATCTGCTGGGTGTCTTGCTTTCCCTTGCTGGGCTTGGGTGTCCCATGGAGCAGAAGGATCTCTAGGGAGTGCCAAAGGATGGGGTGTGCTACTCTATATCAGTGCTGAGAGGGCCTTGGGTACAAATGGAGTGTCCCCAGGCCGTGGGTGAAGTTTGCATGAGCTGGCCCTGACCTGCTCCTGAGCAGTGCTGTCTGGAAGCCTTCAGTCTCAGTAGCTATTTAATTTTTATTTAGATTAATTTAAAAATGATAAATACCGTGGTGATGGATGTGGCTCAGTTGGCAGAACACCTCAACCTGACATGCACAGAACCCTGCCTTGCATCCCCAGATTCACATAAAACTGGGACAGGTACATGAGCACACCAGTCATCCCATCTCTTGGGAGGTAGAGACAGAGAATCAGAAATTCAAGCTCATCCTCGGCTACACAACAGAGCTTAAGGCCCGCTTGGTCTACATTATATTCTGTCCCAAAACCGAGAGAGAGCTTGTCTAGGGACACAGCTCTGTTGGTAAAACAGTTGTCATGAAAGCATGAGTGCCTCAGTTCAATACCCAGAACCCTTGTGGAAGTTTATAGTCCTCCTAACACTGAGGTGGGGGGAGATGGGGATCCCTGAAGCTTGCTGGCTCATTAGCCAAGTTTAACCAGTGAATCTCAGGTCCCAGTGAGAAACCTTGTCTCAGTAAACAAGGTAGACAACCAAAGAACAAAACCCAAGGTTGACCTCCAGCCTCTATACACATGTATGTACAGGCACATATGTGCCTGTACATAAAAGTACACACACACACACACACACACACACACTGAGGTATATTTATTTACAGTTCCCTTTCTGGTGTCATTCCTTCATGTCAGGCAGAATGTGACTCATGCCTGCAACAATGGATGGGCATCCACACAGCATCCCATTGTTGTGGGGACCTGTTTGGAATTGTTGTCTTGGGGGCTAGGGGATACCTACCCACCGCCTGTGACGCACAAGTGGCGGCCCCTCTCAACCGTAGTAACCTCCTAAGATGCTGCAATGAAACTTGCACACAGGTTCCTGGGCTTGCCAAGCTATTTAAAGACTCCTTGGAAGGCCACCACTGGAGCCTGCTTAGCAGTAGGGACTGAAGACTCTGGCCACTCACGTACCATCAGTCTTGAGTGAGGGAAGCTGGAAGTCTCAGTGCCTGGGCAGCCCAAGCCTGGTATTTAGATACTTAGCATATTTACATGAGGGCTGCTTTATTGAAGCCAGGAGAGTGAGGAAGAAAGTGGGAGGCAACCAAAGGCAGAAGGGGCCACATGCTGGGACGTTCAGGGCTATTTAACCAGATGGAATCCTGGGCCAGCAGGAAGTCAGGGAGCACACTGGCCATTTTGTATCTTGACAGCATGGTTACCTGATGAATGAGTATAATAACTTGACTGAGCCATCTTTTTGTTTGTTTGTTTGGTTGGTTGGTTGTTTGGTTTTTCAAGACAGGGTTTCTCTGTGTAGCCCTGGCTGCCCTGGAACTCACTCTGTAGACTAGACTGGCCTCGAACTCAGAAATCGGCCTGCCTCTGCCTCCCAAATTCTGGGATTAAAGGTGTGCACCACCACTGCCTGGCTTGACTGAGCCATCTTCTGACCTTCCCAGATGCCCACCCAGATGTCTGTCTCTCACCACAGCCAAAGCCTGGTTCTCTCTGCCCACTCAAGAGGTCTCAGCTCTGCCTGTGGGCTTTGTCTAGCTCACTTCCCACAGATGTAGAACCGCTTGATTGCCTGCTCTCCCCTACCATCGAGAGTGACAGGATGGGACTCAGGCTATCCTTGGCAATCCCTCTGGCCCCTGGGTCTCCAATGGGGTAGAGGTAAGATGGACGCACAGGCTCAAACATGCTACATGAAGCTCCAGGAGGCATGGTTGGTCCCCCAGGCAGAGTCCCTAAGCTGAGGCAGAGCAAGACAGTCCCATCTATCAGTCGCCCTCTGCAGGTTGGGCGGTTAAGATACCACCTAGAGCATGTGCCGTGCTGGTCAGGCCTACCTCAGGTATATGACATGTGAGTGGCTTGCAGTCCACCACCTGTCTGTGTCTCCCTCCTCTCCAGATGTTTCTGCTGCCTTCCATGCAGGCTAAAGGGACATAGCTTTGTGATAGCACATGCATAGGAAGTCTCCAGAATGTGTGGGAGGAAAGAAACTGGAAGTGACCTAGACATTTTGCTACCAAGGCCTCAGTCTTTATCAGAGAAATGGGCATCTCACCCTGCCATCTCTTCTGGAAGGCATGTGGTGTAGTTTGCTGGCCTTGCTCTCCTGTAAGCATTCTGTTTTTTTTATTTTTGGTTGTGAGCCTAACCTCTAACAGTTGAGCCATCTCTCCAGCCCAAGGATGTGTGTACTTTATACATGGGTGCACAAGCACATGTGTACCCATGGATGCAGAGAGCAGAAGTTGATGTCATCTGTCTTCTTCCGTCACCTTCTTCCTTATTGTTTGAGACAGGGTCTCTCATTGTCTTAGTCAGGTTTTATCGCTGTAATAAAACACCATGACCAAAAGCAAGTTGGAGAGGAAAGAGTTTATTTGGCTCACACTTCATAGTCCATCACTGGAGGAAGTCAGGACAGGAACTCAAGCAGGGCAGGAACCTGGAGGCAGGAGCTGATGCAGAGGCCATGGAGGGGTGCTGCTTGGTGGCTGACTTCACATGGCTTGCTCAGTTTGCTTTCTAATAGAATCCAGGACCACCAGCCCAGGGGTGGCACCACCCACTATGGCCTGGACCCTCCCACATTGAGCACTAATTGAGCAAATAGATCTCATGGAGGCATTTCCTCAACTGAGGCTCCTTCCTGTCTGATGACTTTAACTTGTGTCAAGTTGACACACAAAGACCAGCCAATGAACTCATTAAACCTGGATCTCACTGAGTGGCTAAACCGGGTGGCCCTCAGACTCTGGGGATTTGCCATTTCCAAGTCCTTTCCCAAAGCCCAGTGCTAGAGTTATAGAATGTACCACCAAACCTAAGTTTTACTTGGGTCCTGGGGATCCGAACTGGGGTCCTCAAGTTTACATGCCAAGCCCCTTACCTACATGTCATCTCTCCAGTCCTGAAGAAAGCATTTCTGCTCAGTGTAACAGACACCAGGCCAGGGGCAGTGAGCCTTTGTGTGTGCACGCAGAGAAAGTGGCATGTCCCCCTCCTCTGCAGTGACAGCTCTGCCTAGGAACCTCTGAAGCACAACACAGTTGTACCTGAGGGTGCATGTCGTCGCCCTCCACTGCCAGCCACACACTGCTCTGCACACTTCAAGAACTTTCCTGTCAGCTACACGGTGATTTCTGATAAGCAGTGCTCAGCCACAGTGGGAGCCATGGTGTCTGATTTTCCAGGGGAATTTTTTTTAATATAGCTATGTCTCTAGATTATCAGTGCTGGAAGTCCGGCTTGAGGGTCCTGTGATGCACACAGGCTGAGGTGCCCTGGTCGGAGGTATTTTGGGGACTTTCCAGATAAACAGGTGAGCTTGGTAGGGGATTCTTGACAGCTGCTCTCTCTCACTCAGGGCCCCAACACCTGTCAAGGACTGTGCGTGGGGGAGGCAGGCAGGCAGGTATGTGAAGTCTGGGAGAAATGAGTTAGGCTGGGAAAGCATTCAGACCTCCCTTGCCCTGAGCTATCCCCAAGGATGGGTTGTAAGATACATGTGGACATCCTGCAAACTCAGGGGCCTTGGCCACTACAGAATGGGGAGGGGAGGCTGGGCAATGGGGCAGTCACCTTCCCTTTCCTTCCCTTGCCTCTCCTTCCCTTCCTCTTTCCTTCCTTCCCTACTCCACTTACTTCTTGCCCACTCTCCCCTCCTCCCACCTCCTCCCTCCTCCTTCCTCTGGCTCCACAAAACTCATGTCATCCAAGAGCCAGACCCACGGTCCCAAGAGAGCACAGGTGTTCCTTCAGCCATCCAGAGGCTCCTCCACACCCTCCCGCCTCCAGCCCTTCTCCAGGCTCAGGGGACCAGATCTGCTTTTGAAAGACCTGCTATACCCCACACATCTTCCAGTGGTTTCACAAAATTTTATTAACTTGACCTTTTCCAGCTCAGTGTGTGGTGTGTGAAGCTATGAAAATTCAGAGCCCACCCAGGACAACTGTGCCCACATCTCCCCTCTGCTGCCTTCTTTGGGTTGAGGACACCCCAGCCCCGTACCACTACGGCGTCTGCCTCCTGCCCTCCTAGATTACAAGGCATGTAAGACTACATGGTGACTGTTGTCTGGGGAGACATGAGGCAAAGGAAGAAGGCTGGGTCTATAGAAAAGTGGTGGACATTCACTCAGGAAGGAGAGCCAGGGTGCCCTTGACATGAGGACATACGTGGATGGTCACACAGGGTGGGAGAAGGGGCCGCTCTCTCTCACAGAGCAGAGCCGGAGCAGCCCTTCACTAGAGCTTGAGCAGGAAGCCATGCATCTGTGACAGAGATGACAAGTCCTTGGAAACATGCATTGCAGCAGCAGAGTCATGCACAAGAGCAAGCTTGGTGTCCCCAGACCCATGAGCAATGGCTTGAAGGGAAACTGAAGCGGAATGTGCCACTTCTGTAGGTAAGCGAGGTTCTTGTTCCAAATCCCTTGCCACATGCCTCCTCCCGTGTCACAGGCTGGTGACTCTTAAAAGGCTTTCTCTCCTGCAGAGCTGGAAGGCTAAGGCAAGAGCTTTCTTATCCTTCTCCTCTCTGGTCTGAAAGGCAGCCACTCTGAGGAAGGACTGTGCCGGTCCAGCACCTCTCTCGGTACTCTCCACCCTACACCTGTGGCAGACATTGCTTATCAGTCTCCCCTCACTCTCCTGAGCCACTACTCTTTAAGCACTCTGGCTTCGCACTGGCAGTCAGCCGAGTGAGGAACAGAAGGAGGCCTGCCTGCTTTACGGCTTCCAGCTTGGGTTAGCCATTCACCCAAGATACTCACAGGGACCTTGAGCCAAGACATCTGCAGGGTGCATTTTGGGAGGACTAGAGTGGATTGGAGACCACTGTGTGGTCCGTGAGCAGGAAGAACACAGTGCTCCATCCAGTCCTGGTTAGGAGCTGTGGTGGTTAGCAGGACCAGATGGAGGGTTAAGGTGGGGGAGTCTGTGCTTCGCCCTTATCCTGGGTCTCAGGACACAGGGCTGTTTGTGCAGTGCAGGAGTCCACAGGCAGTGTGGGAAGTGGCCTGAGCAGCTGTAGCCTCCACCCTGTAGCCCATCAATAGATTCCCTTCACCCGCTTGTTGTCAGGATCAAAGGGAGACTTCAGGTGAATCTGGGCAGCATAGGTGACCCCCATTCTCTCCAAGGCATACTCTCCACTCTTCACAAAGTCCAGAGAGACCTAGGAGCAGAGGGGAGTCAGAGTTACTTAGTTGTTGCAGGGGTCTATGGCTACCCACTCCTACTTCACTAATAAACCAACCCCTGTACCAAGGCCTTTTCTGAAACAGAGCGCTCCCAAGAACAGCAGATCACATGCCCTGTGCTATGCCAGACAGGAACATCTGAGTCCATCAAAGCCTAGGTCCAGTAGGCAGCAAGGCCTCTTCCTGTGCATGACCTGTTCCCAGCTCTCTGGGAAGATGGGTCTGAGGCAGGAGCCTGGATGGATTTGAGAGGTAGACAAACAACACATCATTGCTCTAGGGCAGGGGCCAGTAGCCAGTGACCAGATGTGTTCTCCTGAGGGACAGGAGCTTTCTGGGCAGCTCGGCCCCTGAGCTGCCCCCCTCCCACCACCTCTCCAACCCGCATCGGGCTCCCTCTTCCCAGCAGCCCCTCTGGAACTGTTAGGCTTGGGAGCAGGTGCTCCTCGGGCTGGGAAGAGGGCTGTAGCCTCATGCTCCACTGTGCTGGAGGGAGGAACTCTCCTAGGCCACCCAAGGAGCTGATTCTTTGTGTACAGTGAGGACTCCAGGCCCAAGCTAGAGGGGCCTGGGGCTTGTTCTCCCCACCCCCACCCACATTCCAGGTGTCCCAGGACTGCATCTAATAAAAAGAAGGGGAAGGGAAAAGGAAAGAACAAAGGCAACACATTCTTTAAAGCCAAGGGATCTTTAGGGTGAGGCCTCTGGCATGCACTTCCCTGTGTGGCTGGGAGGCTGGTGGATCTCAGCAGAGTGAAGGTAAGTGTTCTGGGGCTAGCTCAGTCCAGCTAATAAACACGCTGGAGTCACAAACTCGCCCTTACTCTTACTGAGAAATGTGGGTTGTCTCAGCACGGCGCTGGTATATAAGTAGGGAGGGGTTGCTTTGCAGCATCTGCCCACTCTCGTGGCATGAATATTCTGGAAGCCCAATCACATCAGCAGGGTGTCAGCATCTCATGCCTTTGATCCCCCTCAGTGTCAGGCTCCTTGTCTGTGTGGGATTTATGCTGGGTCACCTGGGCTCTATTGATCAGAATCCCAATGTTCTTTTAAAGGAAAGGCTGTGGATTCTCCCCTACCCACCAAGTCTGAGCCCCTGTAAATGAACTGCTAATCTTGTCTTCTCTGGGACCCAGGCCGTGGCCTCTCAGTGGTAAAGTCCTGTGTAACTAACCGAAGGTCCCAGGCTGGTTTGCTGTGTTTGATACCTGTCAATCAAGTTCCACCCAGGATAGTGGTCCATACTAGAGGGTGGGAGCCTGTGCCCTTTCTATAGGTAAAGCTGGGGCTCTTCCAGAAACCTCTGGGCTACATACAGTCCCAGAGCATGAGGAAGCCATAGCTTCAAGTTAAGCCTGTGTCCTGAGGCTCCTGCTCCAGCACAAGACTCCTTCCTACTTGCGACCACCCCCATCCCCACTCCCATCTCTGCTCCAAGAATCAGACTACCCCCAGGCCTCATGAGAGCCACTAGCCTTTGCCTCTTCCCTAGCCTGGTCCCTCTTCCCTCCATTCAGCTGTACACTGTGGTCCAACTTGTCTTGGTGTCAGGCTAGAAGGCCAGGCTAGGTCAAGCACCTCTGGGGCTGGAGTTGGTACACAGGAGACCTCAGTGAGACTTGGGTAAAGGTACACATTCCTCTAGGAATGCTTAGGTAGTGTGAAAGTATACAGCACTACCCATTGCATCTCTAAGCCCGTGGCTGGAAAGCAGGAAGGGGGAAAGTCAGCCTTCTTTCCCCTGGGGGCACAGCCGGCATCCTTCTTGTGGCTGTCCAGGCTGCCCAAGAATCTACAGCTTGGGTTTGGCTTACTTGCTGGGTTGAGGTATTTGGGGGTAAGGAAGGGCAGAGATGATCTAGCATCAGGGACCAGAGAACATTGTCCTAGGTCTGCAACTCCTTTTGATCAACAAAATCCTGCAGGCACACCAGTCAGTTTCTTTTAGAGATAAAAAGAGATTAAAAAAATAAAAATAAAACAAACAAGAAAACTCTGCTGGAGACCGGGACTGGGAACTCATCTACCCTTCCGGGCTTGCTTCTGCTTGTGTTCCCAGCATGCACTGGCATGGCACTGAGGATCTGGTGCAGAGTCTGGAAAGGGACTGGGGAACAGGCTTCACTCACTGGCCCACCACTGGGGTCTCGGATGTAGCCATAGGCAATGGTCTTGTTCACAGTAAATCCAAAATCAGCTCTCCGGACATGGCCCACCACTTGGCCATTTCTCCAGATGGCTTCCAGGCCAAACATAGGCACCTCCCTAGAAGAAACAAGAAGATGTTTGGAACCCCAGACTGTGGTGGAAACACAACCTAGGGAAGAAGGCAGCTGGACAGTGCCTACAAACGCCACATGGCTACAGTACCCTACCAGGTCCTTGCAAGCCTCAATACCCTAATAACTGCCCTGGGATGACAGGGGACAGCATGGGAGTGAACAGGGAATGAGTAGAAATCTAACTTTTAGCAAAGCTGCTCAGAGCCCTGGGGCACCAGTAAGGACCAACTTTATCCCTGTTTCATTTAACTTCCTTTTTATTAATTATAGAAAATAGTTGGGGTAGAGAGAGAGCTCGCTGGCTAAAAGCACTTGCTGCTCTTATAAAGGGCCACTGTCAGCTCTCAGCACACATGCCAGGGATTCATACTCTCTGTGTTCATGCGCTGTACACTCACACAAACACATACACGTAAATAAAATAAAGTCTCCTTAAAAGAAAAATACTTAATTCATTGTGAAATCATCACATATGTAATCTACTCACACTCACCCAGCTACCCTCCCTCATCCCCTCTACCACATAGTCCTCCCCAGCT
>JADRCD010171892.1:0-14757 GCA_019843815.1 Montemys delectorum
GCTTATTGGTAGAGAACAGTTGGTGACCTGAATCTGTGGCTTAAATAAAAGTTATCCTTGGATTGGATTCATTGCCATGTTAGGTCCAGATTTTGACAAGAAAATACCAAGTACCAGATGCAGAAGAGTCAGAACCAAAAGAGACCCAGTGCACACTCACATCTTACCACATCTCGCACGCCTAGGTCAGCGGAGCCACTGACCACAGCCGAGCTAGCTCCAGCCCCTCCCTTGTCAGATAGACAGAGGTTCTGGCCTTGTGGTTAGGAACGCAGCACCAGGATTTGAAGTCCAGGCTCCCTCATCTCATTAACCCACTGTCAGTTTAGCACAGGTGGTGTGGCGCTCACTTTATTAGTGAAGAAACTGTTGCTTGAAGGCATTAAATGACTTCTAAAGAGCCTGCAGAGGATGAAGCACCAGCAAATGTAACCGTGAGAGATAATAGGCATGGAGAGGTCAAGAGCCCAACACTTACCAAAACACTGTAGACCGGTGCTTCTCAGCCTTCCTAGTGCTGTGTCCCATTAAGACACTTCCTCATGTTGTGATGACCCCCAACTCATTGCTACTTCATAACTGTAATTTTGTTTCTGTTATGAATCAGAATGTAAAGATCTGATATACAGAATACCTGGTAAAAAGGGTCATTTTTACCCCTCCGAAGAGGTCATAACCCACAGATTGAAAACTGTAATGATTTGGGGGATATAAGTGAATTTAATCACACCAGCTAAAACTTGGACTTTTAAAACTACGTTTTATTCTTATCAATGACCCCATTTCTGAGGGGTCATTCACTTCCCCGTGTGTTGAACACAGCAGAACATCCGTCCTCGGCATCCTGTTGCCTTCCTCCTTGTGTGCGTTGAGGAATGCTGAGCTGCACAGGGCACTCTAGGCTGAAGGGCTTCCTGGGACACGAGGTGAGCTGAGCTCTGACAGACGACAGGCCGGCAATGGCCGGAGGCCGGCAATGGCCAGAAACAGCTGGGCCTGGGCTGTAGGTGGCCCCTGTCCTAAGTGGAGGGAAGAAGTGATGGCTTGGCCACAGCACACACCTTCAAATAAATCTTGTGGGAAGATGTCGTTGTGCGGCTAGAAGAGCTGTCTTGTCTTCTCTTGTCCTGAGAAGAGATAGGCATCGTACCTTCACCATCACCATGGCTTGCTATTCAAGGATTTCTGCTCTGTGCTTGCAAAAATTTGTTGCACTTCAGGCCTGGGTGTAGAAATGTGGACAGCTGTTAATACTCTGAAGCGTTACTAAGAGCTCCTGTAAGAAGCTCAGAAAAGGTTTAACCTTCATTGGGATTTTAGGTGACTTCTCCTTATACAATAGAAATAGGAAGAGTAAGGCCCTTTGTGATGCCCAAGGCCTTTTGGTCATATACTGGGGATAGTAAGTATTGACTATACCTCGAACCTCATCTAGGTTCCGGTGTTAGGAATAAAGCTGCCGTAAGCGTCTCTGGGAACTGTTGGCATTAATTTCTCTAGAGTAAGTACCTGAGAGTGTGATAAATGCGTGATGTATGCTTGGCTTTTTCAAGAAGCTGCTTAGCTCATTCTTTCATTCATGCATACATTTTATATATATGCAAGTGCACATACATATATGCATAAATACACAATGTATAAAGGTATCTTGAGGTTTTTAATTTACATTTTTCAAATGACAAATATGGAGCATTTCCTTGCTTATCTATTAGCTATATGTTGTGCTGTTGCTTCTAGTCTTCCATCTGCTTTGTAGTAAATTTGATAATGTGCTCGCTCTCGCTCTCTCTCTCTCTCTCTCTCTCTCTCTCTCTTTCTGTGTGTGTGTGTGTGTGTGTGTGTGTGTGTGTGTGTGTGTGTGTGTGTGTTGTGTATGGGAGGGAAGTATTGTGGTACAGGGTTCTGAAGCCCATCTTTCACCCTTGCTTTTGAGCCCTGAGGAGGTCGCTGAATAGTCTGAAGACAGCTTCTTTGTCACATGAACAATGTGACAAAGTCTCTCCCAGTCCCCAGCTTGTCTTCATCCTCTGAACCTCTGGGAAATGGTTTTAATTTGGAGAAACACAGATTTTCCTTTTCTCTCTTATCACAAGCATGTCACATGTGAAAACCTTTCTTTTTCTAAGTTCTAAGTAACGGAGACGTTCTCCTGTGTTTTCTTCTAACCATTTTATATTCTACATTTACATCTTTGGTCAGTGTTTGACTACGTTGGTTTTATTTTTTATTTTTATTTTTTGTGTGACCTTTAAGTTGACATTTTTACTTTTTTTCTCTTGACATCCACCTGCTCCCAGAACCATTTGTTGAAAAGACTGTCCTTCCTCCATTGAGTTGCCTTCGCACCTTTGCCACAAATCAATTGGCCATATTTGTGTAGGTCTATTTCTGGAGCCTCTGTTCTGTTCCATTGATCTCCGTGTCTGTCTCAGTGCCACACTGTCTTGGTTACTGTAGCTTTATAGTAAGTCCTTAGGTCTGGTGGTTCTGTGGTTACTGTATCTTTATAGTAAGCCTGCTTTTCACATTTGTGTTGGCTAATTTACTTCCTTTCCATATAACGTCTAGAATTAGCTTGTCTTTCTCTCCTAAGAACCCTGCCAAGACTTTTTACTGTAATCTTTTATGTGTTTATTTAATTTTGGAGACAAGACTTGTGAGCACTATAGCCCAGGCTGGCCTTGAATGTTGCATCTTCCTGCTTCAGCATCCTGAGCATGGGGATTGATTTTAGTTACATTGTGTCTGTAGGTAAGTCCTGAGGGAGCTGACACTGTACTGTGAGTCCTCCCTTCTGTCTCTCTGTCTCCATAGGTTCTCTATAAAATTTTCATCAGCATCTGGTAGATTCCCTTTTGTTCTTCGTAGCTCTCTATACCTTTGTTCTCAGCACTAGTAGGTATGCCCAGCAAATGCTCCTAAATAAGAGGGTGAGAACGCAAGGCATCCTTGCCTAGTCTGGCCTTGTGGATCCTGCTCTCAGTCTTAAAGGGGAAGTATCTCCTCTCCCACTGCTGTCATGATAGTTGTGGACTTTTTGTTAGTTATTTATCGTATCGGAGAGACTCCCTCTATGTATGCAGAGCATTTTGATTGGAAATAGAGCTTGGGTTGTGTTGTATACTTTATCAGCTGATATGATCATCTGCCTTTTCTTCTGTAGACTGTAAACAAAGTGGGGTCTGTAGAATGAGCTAGTAGAGAGAAGATATTTCCCTCCCCACTCAGAGCCATACACACCCTAGAACTGGCCTTTCTCTGCAGCCCTTTCCACATAGAGACCGGCTTCTAAACTTAGTTCAGCCCCCGGAATGATAAATGGGGAAAACAGAAAACTCACTGTTGACTTCCAATCCTAGACTTCCTAGCATCTGCAGGAGTGCGTCCTTCTCAGAGTCCAGAGGGGTGGAGTGGCATGCTCTGTCCCACGTAGAACTTAACCCTTCCTTTCCCAGAGGTACAGATACTTTCAGTTGACTGATACACTCTTTAAGTTTGGAGAATTTGGCTCATGTGTTATGTGTTAGTATTGTTTACATCGTACCTCCTTTTTAAGCATAAGCAATAAAAACTACAGATGAGAATTACGTAAAAGTAACTAAAATCATGAAAATATGTAAAAATGATCTAGAATTTTTTCCTTGGACTATATTATTCATTGTAATTTTTTTTTTAAAAAAAAAAAAAAAAAACTATGTTGTGAATTCAAATCAAGTTAATTATTGAAACTTTCTGAGCTCTTAACATTACTTATTTCAGTCACTCAGTGGTTGTGAGTTCAGATTCCTGTGACCTAGCAAGGAATCTAGAGAGAGGGCCCCACTGTAGGGTCTATAAGGAGTCATGAAGACACTGGAAGTCACAGACCTAAGTGGACTTAACATAAATGAAGCCATGGAAACATGACGTTGAGTTAAGAACACTGTTAATAAAGTGGAATTTTAGTAGATGCTTGTGTTGTATGGAACAGAAGAGGAAGAGGAAGTAGAGAAATCCTCTGTTTAGAACATTAGAGGGGAGGGGAGATAGATGCCCCTGCAGTGGGTGGGTAGGGGTGAGCCTCCATAACACTCAGGGCAAAGAAGTGTGCCAGGTAGGGAGTGCACAGCCAGTGAAGGGTTGTCCCTTCACTGTGGCTAATCGACAAGTTGGGACCTGGAAGAAACAGGAAAATAGGGATAGCACTCACACTGTGTATGGTTCTATGCATACATGTCAAGTCTATTGGATTTTAAGTCCCTAGGCCGTGGGGGCGGGGCAGCGCTGACCCACCTTTACTGCTTAGAGTAAAAGCATCCCGGTAAGAGTCCCATACATCTAAGCGACACCAGCAGGGACATTCCTAAGGAATCCTGAGGGACGTTTGCTAGTGCATGGATTTTCTGTGTTCTACATCGAGTATATAATCACCCCTCAGTGCTGCCCGGTGCTGACTTGTTCTGCCACAGCTTTGCCTTAGGGACATGTAGCAAATACCCCAGCAAATGTTCGTTCTGAATGAAGAAAATTCAACTTCTTAAACCTGTACTCTTGTTTCCACGCCTCTAGGATGAGAATCCAGGCTATCAATGAAATTGGAGTTGGACCATTTAGTCAGTTCATGAAAGCCAAGACTCGGCCATTACCGCCCTCACCTCCTAGGCTGGAGTGTGCTGCAGCTGGCCCTCAGAGCCTGAAGCTCAAGTGGGGAGACAGTAATGCCAAGACACACGCTGCTGATGATGTGGTGTACACGCTACAGCTGGAAGACAGGAGCAAGAGGTGAGACCCATGGGTGAGGAGCAGGTGCCAGGCATGTCCCTCCGAACCCCTCGTCCTCCTTGTTCAGAGAAGGGACTGAGGGGGTGCCTCTTGCGTTATCCCCAGCACCGTGCCCTCTGCCCTGCCTCTGGAGTTCTGAAGCGTTTGAAAGATTGGTCTTCCTCATGACAATGGATGCATGTTTGTCCCTTTGTAAAGTCGGATGATAGAGAAAAATTACCAAAACAGAAAATTGTCAGATTCAAGTCCCCACTGTACAATAACATTATGTTACTCACAAGCGCAGAGGGAAATAGGACCCGGGAGAAATGATGTCTCTTCAAATATTCAGTAACCATCAGGACAAACATGTTTACCAATCTGAAATGGCTGTGGGTGGTGTACAGATGGGGATTGTATCTAACTGTGGGTGCCATGATATCAAATTAACCAGAACAAACAAGACATTTGTTTCTTACAAGACAACATGCCCAGAAGACACTTGGTGATGTAGAAATCAAATCCACGCTATGACATCCTGTTTACTTAACCCAACTCTTATTTCCTCAGAAAATGGCCAATCAGATGACAGGAGCAAAATGGTATTTAGGAATAATTAGATGCTGAGCAGAAGTTTACAGTGATTAAATAATCTAGTAGCAGAGATCCTGATCAGAGTCAAGTTGAAAGGAGGATTATCGTAAAACCAAGGCAGTGGTGACGACTAGGTGTCCACCCTGTTGTCAGTGACAAGATGTTGGTATACGGACGGACATGCTGGGCCACATTCATAGATAGCTGCCACAGGACTATTTATTTGTCTATAGATAGCCTGGACTAGTTGGCATGTTTCTGGAAACACAAAACCAATGCTACCACAGGAGGTTGCTGGTTGCCTCTCTTGTATCACTGTATGTATTACCCACATTATGTTCCAGTATGCTGGGGGCGCACGCACACACACACACTCACACACACTCTCACACACACACTCTCTCTCTCACACACACACACACACACACTCACACATACTCTGTCTCACACACACACACACTCACACACACACATTCTCACATACACACACACTCACACACACACTCACACACACACTCACACACACGCACACACTCTCTCACACACACACACACGCATACACACACACACTCTTGGTCTCCTCTGCCAATGCGGAGGTTAAGCTGACTTTACTGCAGGGGAGTTCTGATGGCCTTTGGTGGAGATGAAGATCCAGAGAAATACCAGGGAGAAGGCACCATAGCTACACACTGGGCTCCATGGAAACAGTATCAGGACCTTTGACAACCATCTAGACATTGAGTGGATAGTTGGCTGAGGAAAATCAACTAAACCAGGAGACCCTGAGAATTCCGAGGGGCTAGTACTGTTGTGCACACTACTATGCAGAGGTACCAGAGGGGGTGCCGAGAAGCACCCAGCTTCTCTCAACTTCTTAGAAAAATCTAAGACATCGTAAAGACCAACATTTAAGGATCCAGGACACCCAGGATGCCTCTTTTGGCCTTCCTGTTTCATTCTGAATCTCATTATCCAGCCTACCTACCCATTGGTAACGTTCCCGAGACTCTGGGAGACATGGGAACAGCATTCCCTCAGGTAACGGCAGCTTGAAGAAAAGTGGCCCTTGACCTGAAGGAAGGAGAACCATGCAAAGGACATGACTGGACACTGAGCTAAAGGAGAATCTGCGGCTGCATGAAAGGTAGTCACTGAGGCTAAGGAAAGCAAGAACTAGGTCAGCACACTTTCTGCAGTGTTTCAAAGAGATCCCCCGGAAATCCCTGAAATGCGAGGCTGTGTTAGATATGACCCACAGTGCCGCGTTCGGCACGGTAGACAATGACATGTACTGGAGGAGTTCTCCAGAGCTGCTAGCCTTAGCTTCCTCATACAAGATCGGTGTGAGAGCTGGTGTGGAAACTGAAAGCAGGGTCTTCGTACTTAGCACAGTTAGCTCTGCCTCTGTGTCTATGCTCGGGTGCAGCATAACAAAATAACCACCCTCTTACGTGAATACTGCTTCAGAATGGCCAAAAACATCTTTTGTTGTTGCTGTTTGTTTGTTTTTAAAGGATGAGTTACAGCTGTTTTGTTGACATCTGAATGGAAATAAATATAATTTTCATAGAAAGAGGAAGGAAGGAGGGAGGGAGAACTCACATAGTATTAACTCATGGAAAACTCTAGAATGTCGTGCCATAGGGGAAAAACATTCTGGGAGTTTGCACCATAAGTGCACAAACGAGAATTTTCCGAGGTGAGAGTTTGACTTGGCCCAGGAAGACCAGGTGTGGAGAAAACAGAGCAGCAGTCATCCTCCTGGGGACCAGAGATGAGGCTGAGAACAGGGGACAGTGGGGCCGCCCTGACAGGTTGGCTGGAGAGCAGAGGCATTTGTTAGATGCAGAAGCACTGAGGCTGAGGAGTGTATTCTCTGGATCTGTTCCCATTGGATCATTATTCCACCTGGAGGGAGTTCTCAGCCACAGAGTTCTAGAAAGAAGAAGGGTCTGCTCTAGGAAGAGCCATCATGCAAGTGACGTGACGGCCAGTGTGGGGCATTCCCACGCCTTTGCTTTCTCTTCCAGGCCTTTGCTCCTCTTGGAAACAGAAACACCCTTACCCAGGGATACTTTCTAGTTCCCCCAAAATGAAAAGCACAGAAGGGTTGATGCTGGCACCTTAACTTATCCATGGACTTGGAGAGCCTGGGTAGCAAGGCTCCCCATCTTTCTACAATTCTGTCTTGTTGGGACAGCCACCCAAGGGTGCTTTGTATGGAAAACTGTATAGATGGTCTCCACCATGTTGAGAGCAGCCCCTCTGCCTGAGCAAAAGCTCTAGAAGAATGTGTACAAATGAGTGTGGCTGTCATGAGACACCTGCACACCACAGACTGAAATGGTGCAGAATCTAGGAGGCAGTGCATGCTCCTGTGAGAGGAGTGAGGTGGGCAGAGGGAGGGGCAGAGATGCTGGGGCTCACCTTGTTCATCAAATAAATCACTCGCTTAAATAGAACTGGCAATTTAAGAAATTTGACCATTAGGAACAATATTTTTCTTAATTTTATGAGCTGGAGTCCAAATTTATCTTTTCTAAATTAAATTTGTCAGTGCTCTCAGAAAGTTATTAAAGTGATGTGAGTCCTGAGCGTAATACATTCTTATTCTATTTGTGGAATGGTTTTCCTGGGATTTAAGAGGATGAGGACAGCCTGACTTTAGTTTGAAGATGACCTTCCTCAGTGTCTGGAAGCAAGAGCTCATGACCAGCCCTTTGAATGCCAGCCTTTAACCTCAGCTCTTGACCCATGATCAAGGAGAAAACTGGAATATGTCACAGGCCTTTTAGCACTGCGTTTGTGTGTGTGTGTGTCTCTGTCTCTGTCTCTGTCTCTCTGTCTCTCTGTCTCTCTCTCTCTCTCTCTCTCTCTCTCTCTCTCTCTCTCTCTCTCTCTCTCTCTGAGAGTTCCATGTATCTGACCTGCAGTTCACTCTATAGCCAAGGACCCTAAACTTGTAATCCTCCTACCTCAATCTCCCAAGAGCTGAGAGTCTAGGTGTGCATGCCACACTTGACTTTGTGCAGTCCTGAGGAGGTGAAGACAAGAGGGGCCTTGAGCTCACTGCCCAGCAAGTCTATGTCATCAGGTCCCAGGGACAGGCCCTGTGGCTAAGAAAGAAGGTTGACAGCTATTCTGAGGACAGTGCCAGTGTTGACTTCTGGCCTGCGTGCGCGTGCATACACACACACACACACACACACACACACACACATACACACACAAAATGACCCAGGGATTCAAACAAAAAAATAGTTTTTAAGCTTTCTAAAGGAAAATTCTGTGTATTGAGAACAAGCAAAGTGCCAGGCACTAGGAACTTCCTTTACATTTAGTTCTTTGAAGAAAAAGTGAAATATGCTAGTATATCCACCCGCCCTCCCTTCTCCCTCCCTCCCCTCCTCCCCTTTCCTGCAAACAGAAAGAATCCTGAAAGTCAGCTTGGCCCAAAGCCTTGCTTCATAGTAAATCCATCAAGAGTTCAGGCACCTCAACCTGACTTACTATGTTAAAAGTTGCTTTCCTCTTAGTCTCTTGTTAGGACATTTATTTCATGTGTATTCAAGCCTTCAGTCTGCAAGACTCCTGGTCCATATTCATGAAACAGCCTTACAGCAGCCTCATGTCTAGAGGACTAAGTCTACATCTAGTGTTTGAATTATGATTATTCAGCTAGCAGGGTTTTTCCTCTTGGATTACTACTGTGTGCTGGGCCTCATGAGATACATGCTATTTCTGCAAGAGCCGATCTTGCTGAGAAAATGAATTAGCATTAAACAGTGAACAGACAGTCCAAGAGATTTTAATTTCAATAGAAAAGCAAAAATGAGATTAGTTTGGCCTTGTGGTGATCAGACCTGTTATTCTTAACAAATCCAGCACTGAAGATCTGAATGGTTCTGGTCCCCATGCTGTTCAAGAAAAATATACCCCCTAAGTAAACATTCTCGTGAAGCCAAGTTAACCTAATGACCGCACTAGAGGGACTGGGCCAGCTCGTAGACTCCAGGTCATAGCGTCGTACTGACAGTTCAGAAGATGTATTGGTCTGTGTTTCTGGAATGAAATGTTGCCTGTTCTAATGAAATTGGGGCTAATGTTGAGCCCAGCCCTCATCTGTCTGTGTTCTTGGTAATTGTGCACAATTCGGAGGCAGGAGGACTGTAAATTCCAGGAATGTGTTTATGGTTAATCTGTTACTCAGGGTTTTGATCAGCTGGCCAGTGTTTTTCAAAGCAAGGCTCCGGAGCTGCTTGCTCCCCCTTGTCAGCCCTTGTACCTCTGACACTTCCTCCGCCCCGCCCCCAGCCACTGTGGCCGCTGGAAGCTTTGTGATGCTGTCAGTGTTACTGCCTGCTGACTTTACTGGTAACAAAACAAAACAAAACAAAACAAAACAAAACACCTTGTCTTTATGGCTTCAGGGTTTCTTTAAACTCCAGGAGAATGCTCGATCAGGAACTCCGGAGGGGACAAGATAAACTGCCCTGGTGCTTCTCTATTGCCCGGCCAAGTCCTGCTTCCATTCTCAAGAGGCATTGCTAGTTTAAATGACTGGCTGTGAGGTTCAGAGCCCAGCCCATTTCCTTCTCAACATTCCTTTCCTTCGGTTCTCTGGTCTGAGCAATCACCCTCGCTTGGAAAATGGCTGATGTCCCCAGTGGCAGCTGCCCAACACCCATGTCAGATCTTTGGCCTAACCCTAGACCTGCTGCTGAGTTTCCAGGTGACCACAGATGTATGCCTAGACTGCTTTTTGCCTGAGTTTCCCAGTATACACAGTACACATCATGATGCCTGGGACTCTAGTCCCTAGTTAATAGACGAAAAACAGTATCTTAGAAAAAATCATAAAGATTCATTATAAAAATAAAAATATCAACAGCCTGCTCAGCTTCTGGCCAAATGCCTCAGAACAGTCAGGGCTGAACGTGATAACTGACTGACTGGCAGTCTGATTGGACCCAGAGTAGAACTGATAATGGGCTTTTCCTCTGGGTTACTTTATAAACAAATAGAGTAAGAATCAATACCATCAATGCATTAAAACAAGGCCACTGCAGTAGACATGGATACACATCTGGAAAACTCTGGCACTTATATACTCATAGGTAAGATTCGTTCCACACATTTGAAACCTACATAGAAATCTGGAAAGCTTCAAGCGGCAGAGAAAAACCTTTAAAATGGCGAGGGAGTGCTGTCTATGGATGGAAAGGAATTTCTCTTTGAATATAATAATGTCTAAAATGCAGTTTAGACAATAAAATGTAAGCGTAGGGCTTCTGTTCATGCCTTTCCTTATGGAAAGTTAGCTAGCACCAGGGCCCTAAAGATGGCTCCTCCTCTGGAAGACTGAGACTTGATTTCCAGCACGCAGACAGCAGGCCATCGCCATTTATAGTTCCAGCTCCAGAGGGTCTGGTGCCCCCTTCTGGAATCTCTGGACACCAAGCATATATGTGGTACATGTTCATTCATATGGGCAAACATAAAGTAAATAAATCTGAAAAAAATTAAATTGACATCATTAAGTATAATGGAATTCTATTTATTTTTGCAGGAAAGTATAAAAATCCAATTCATTAACCAAAAAAATGGCCACAGCCTAGTTAATTCACAAGTCAAAAGACAGTACACAACCAGGAATAGAGGTAGGAGGTTAATTAACTCTCCGCAGCCCCACCCCTGCTAATCCGCTGGAAATAGCCTCTGGCACTGTTCATATAAACATGGGCGCTCACCAATATCTGCATCAGTGTAGGAAATGGATTCCCTGCCTGAGATGTCCCCACACAGTGCCATCTGTGACCACCTGCTTCTACATGGATTGGTAGGACTCTGTGTTCCTGGCACAACAGGGCATTTACTGTCCATGTTTTTAATATCTTCTATTTCCAAACACCACTTGAGTGACATAGGAAGCACGCGCGCACACACACACACACACACACACACACACACACACAAGCACGAATGCACACACATCCTTCCTCCCTCCTTCCATGGAGCTCAGAGAAAGGAAGGAACATGGGAAAGGATAAGGATGACCCAGTGCTGATAAATACAGCTGTACCTGGCCTGTGAACAGCTGTTGCTGTTGTGAAAGCTGTTTTGAAGGGTGCCCCGAGGCCTTTGGTGGACTACAGGCCATGCTAGGTCAACAGGTTACTCATGCTGAGTGGTTAATATCCATGAACCGTAGTGAGCCTAAAGATTACAGGGGCAGCGAGGCAACACAGACAAAAACCCTTCACATTGCGTTTTGTTTTCCACAATGAAGTTAATACCTAAGTTATTCAGAGAATTCTCGAATAGTTCTTTGAAAAGAACACTGTTTTAAAGAAATATTTAAAAGTGAATTGTTTCTACATGGTTTTCCTTTGCCCACCAGTGATTTAAAGTAAAAGAACATGTAAGTTTATAATCCGGCCGAGTTTGTTCCATCACTTTCACTTGATGCAAGCACATCCCTCTCACAAAGAATGTTCAAGCCTAGACCACCAAGGTGAAGAGTGTGGCTCTCTGGGGCTTTCCTGAGACTGTCCGGAGTCTGCTGGTCAAAGCCAGGCAGTGGTGGCGCACGCCTTTAATCCCAGCACTTGGGAGGCAGAGGCAGGCGGATTTCTGAGTTCGAAGCCAGAGGCCAGCCTGGTCTACAGAGTGAGTTCCAGGACAGCCAGGGCTACACAGAGAAACCCTGTCTCAAACCCCGCCCTCCCCCCAAAAGAAATTCATGTCAAGTAAGCACAGTTGTTAGGACTATCTACAAGTTGAGTTTCTTGTGTGACTCGTTAAGGTCCACGGTGAAGGTCACCAGTTCTGCGCTCAAGCCGAGGTTTCTGCTTGTCTCTGTGCTCTTGGGACTGCCGCTCTCCCTCCCTGTATCCCTGGAGGACTGTGACGAACGGAATATGCAAAAATATTTCCTGTTCACAGAAATGGAGAGCTTTCTCAGAGTACTCTTCTGTAGTCGTTATTTGTAAGGCTGTTTAAGTTCCCTGCAAAATTGAGAGGTGCAGAGATCTCCCTGGCCTCCTCCCCACATCCACAGCCTCCTCGTTTTCAGCCCGCCAGAATGGTTGCAGTTGGCAGGCCAGAAGGAAGTCTAGCCCACCTCTGGGTTCGCTCTCACTGTTGTCCTCTCATATCCCTGAGTTTGAACATTAAACGAGGACATGCATCTACCAGTACCCTCTCTCAGAGGCATGCCATTGCCCTGAGCACAGAGAGATGAGCCATCTTTAAGTCATTGGTACACTGGCAACTGCAAGTCCCACACACATTGTTACCACGTAGCTGTTGTATTTCAGGAAGACACTCAGGATCTGAGTGAGTGACTTACCTGAGGTCCCATGTGTGTCAGGCATTCAGTATGGCTGCTCAAGTTGAATGTTACCACAGTGTCTCTGCCCACATTCCCTGGCAGACCTAAGCATGAGGAAGATGACCGCATCTCTCATGGAGCCCCATGGTCATGTCTGAGGCTAGTACAGTGTCCTGGCCTAGAACTTCATCTCCTCCCACATAGCCAGCTTTCTACCCTGAGAAAGGAAAGTCATTCTCTGACCCCGAGGTAGCGAGGTGGTGTCTCAGGAAGTCAAGCGGAGCCATCTCTAAACCTCTGTCTTGGAGTTCAAGAGTTAGCTCATTAGAGGAAAAGACACAAAACCAGAGAATCAAGCCTCTGTCTTCTTAGCCAACCCAGCCGTAAAGGTGAACTCTGGGTAGCCAGATACTCTGGGACAGAGTAAGCTTGGAAGCAGCAGAAGGCACCCAAAGCTGGCCTCTGGCAGGTGGAGGTGATGCATACCCAGGAGCACACAGCGAGGCGTTGGCCGCTACATCCTGCTTCATTAACTGGGCCTCCTGACCTTGGACCTGTGTGTCCCTCTCATGACTCACACACCCTAGGGTACAGGACACATTTCCTTCTTTAGTTGGCCCTAGTATGTGCATAACACTAATACTATTAATGTTTGGCTGTTTTCCCTCAAACCCTTGGAATTTTTGTTTCCCCTTTCAGGCCATCCCCACTTCACTGGGGCAAGGGTAGGCTGTGTCCTCCATTTTGCCTCCCCTCACGAACTGCTCTGTAACTGGCTAAATGCACAACATAGTAATGAGTTGCCCCCTAGGCCATCCATTTTCATATCCAGTTTAAAACTAAGAAGGAGACGCCTTCTGCTCCCTTACCCTCTTGGTGGGGATGGAGATCAGACATAGAAGCAGTGGATTTCATGGACCCAAGCCCGCCAAGATGTCTCATTGCCAGAGCAGTCAGTGTACTGAACAAGGCGGGCCACAAGTGTGTTGGGTTTGGAGTTCTGAAGAGGGGGAAAAAATTAGCCGCTTTCCTGACATCCTCAGCTTCTTCACTAGGAGTTGTAGAACCAGAACCCAGCTTGCTATCCCTAGGGGCCCAATGTCCCCAGCTGGCCTCTTGTGGTTCCCAGATTCTGCCATCGATGCCAGCAAGATGCTTCAACATCATACCCGCAGCACTTCAGGCTAAGGGCTTCGAAAACCTCCTCACTCTGCAGTCACTTTTTCTTCACTAATTCAGCTTTTCTCATAGATGTGGCTAACGCTCTCTCAAAACCTAAGTCAGTACCTATACTGCCTAACGACACATTTGACCATGTGCCATCACCATTAGCCATTTCATCAATGCCTTTTTTATAAGTTGGAGTGCCAGTTAAGTAACTGCTACCAGAGAGAGCAAGAAACAAAAGGACCAGAGTGTGGAAACATCGAGTTTCGATGTATTTGAGAATCGTATGCACACTACTTGCCCGGTTTGGATTGTAGTGTGAAATCAGATCTCTGAATTTGCCTCAGTGAATTTCTTAGTGGCTTTGAGTGCCTCTGCCTAGGTATATGATTGAACATTGGCACCAATATGAATCAAACCTATTGTCTAAGGGAAATGCTGTCCTTGGAGTATGGCAGAGCTGAAGACAGTTCTCCAAACTTAAAAGCTGAGTTTGCTGGGGGATTTAAGAGTGTCATTTTTTTAAGCCATGACTTCCATTTGTGATACAATTAAGGGCAATTACTCCCACTGGCGAGCTTAGCCCAGGTGAGCTAAGTTAATAAGTAGCTGCTTGCCTCCCTCTACATTAGCTGGGTATCTTCATTAGGGCAGTAATGTGTCGAGCGTGCCACGCAGGTTGCCATGGCTATTTGTGGGTTTCAACCAGGGCTCTGGCTTCCCTTGAAATTAACGACATTCAGCCTTCAGTAAAAGGTACTTGCTCCTGAGGCAAAGCACACAGAACGCTAAGTGGGTCTGCCAGGGCTTACGAACTCAGTCACAAAGGCCCGGGTGCTCTACAGTGATGTAGACTGGTGGGCTTTTTCCTCTTCAAGTTGTTCAGTTTATCCATATCTCACTACCCACCCTCACATTTCCAC
>JADRCD010171895.1:0-19685 GCA_019843815.1 Montemys delectorum
TGTTTCAACACAACCATTTCA
This sequence comes from Montemys delectorum, assembly GCA_019843815.1. Taxonomy (NCBI): domain Eukaryota; kingdom Metazoa; phylum Chordata; class Mammalia; order Rodentia; family Muridae; genus Montemys; species Montemys delectorum. Next base: position 22 of record JADRCD010171895.1, read on the forward strand.
AATTCAGCACTAATCAGGGCACTCCCAAGCCAGCTGTGCACACACCATCCTCACCTCATTGTTGTAAACTGTCATTAGTTCTCCTACAATAACACCTCCAAACCAAGTGTGCACTTCCCCTCAAAACTCTCCATTTCCAACCTTGCAACTCTTCCAATCACAACCCTAGAGACCCCTTTTGTATGTTACTTAACATCAATTCACTGCTTAAGCCTGAGACAGCTTCTCATTTTACCAAAAGACTTTACAGAATCAGGCCCCTTCACTGTCACTCTGACTTGCTATTTTCCTTGCCACAGCCATGCTCTACTCCAATTCCTCAAAGACTGCCTGCTTTTTCTTTGCAGTTCTCACTCAAATTGTGCTCAAGTTGTTATCATTTAATATCAAGCCCCGCACCCAGCTCGGCATTCCCGCCCGGAGACCTTATCTGCACTGGCAAACAGGCCCTACACTTTCCATTTTTTCCTTCTAACACGCCCACTGGTTTATCCAGGACTAAGTGCTTTTCTTTTTTCTTTTTTTGTTTTGTTTTGTTTAAAAAGCCTTCTACACTATCTTCAAACGTACATCGGCCCAAAGTCTGCTAACCCACCGTTCCGTGAAGCGGCGTGGGACCAAAGAACTACTGGAAGTAGATCGCCGTGCGGCGGGGCCGGACGAGGGAGGGAGGGGTGGGCTCTCACCTGGGTGAAGTGCGCGTGCCCCGCTGCTCCCAGTTAGAGAAGACCCTTGGCCCTTTTTTCTCCTTCGTCGCAGCCTCCTTGATGTCCTCGAGCTCGGACTCGGATTCGGACTCAAAGCCCGAAGCCAAGAACTCGTCAACTGTTAACTCCGCCAGCCGCCTGCAAGTTATATCAGGTCAAGACCTCGGCCAGCCCGCCAGCCACACTTAGAAACATAAAGAACCCTGGGAGGAAGCGCCTGCCGGGGGTCTGGACGCCCACTTAGTCAACTCACCTCCGAGGAGAGCGAGATACTGCCATGATGCTCAAAGCAGCATGCGCCGCACTTCCGGGCCCAGAATTCCTTGTGCCACCAGACTTCCTCTTGCGAGCCCCGCCCCCTCTACCCCTGCTGGTGGCTTTAGGGTTCTCAAGCTCTAGCGCCGGCGGTCCCCAGGCGGGAGGGTGCCTTCTTCCCGTAGGCGCAGCAGGTGTGCTAAGTAGCGAGTTCCGCACGAATTCACCAATGCAAGCGGACCGGCTCTCAGAGCTCAAAAGCCCTGAGTAAAACACTGTAACAACCGTTCCCACACGGGATACAAGGCTAAAATTCGAACAACCCTGCCTACCACGCCCAGGGGAAAAAAAATCTTTTTTTTTTTTTTTTTTTTTTAAAAAAAGTAAGGGGCTGGCCAGACCGCACGCCTTTAATCTCAGCACTCAGAGGCAAGCGAATCTCTTGAGTCCCCGACCAGTCTATACAGAGCAAATTCCAGGACAGCTACGACTACACAGAGACTCCAAAACCAGATAGCGCCGGGCGGTGGTGGCGCACGCCTTTAATCCTAGCACTTGGGAGGCAAAGACAGGCGGATTTCTTAGTTCGAGGCCAGCCTGGTCTACAGAGTGAGTTCCAGGACAGCCAGGACTACACAGAGAAACCCTGTCTCGAAAAACCAAAAAGAAAAAAAAGATAAAGAGATAGATTGATAGATGATAAATGATAGGCAGGCAGACTGACCGACCAGCGAGTGGCTGGAAAGAGATGGTTCGGACTTAAAAGCACTAGCTGCTCTTCCAGAGGACGGGGGACCAATTCCCAGTGTCCACGAAGTGGTTCACAACTGTTGGTAATTTGAGTCCCAGGAGATCTGATGCTCTCTTCTGGTTTCCGTAGGCACTGCACACACATAATTTATACAATACACAAATAACCCTGATAGGCAAGACACCCATACACATAAAATCCATGTCAATAGGTAATACAGCACCTCTCAGACCCTAGCAGCCCCCATCCGCCTAATGCACAAGTATGTGTGTGTAGGAGCACTGAGGATAAGACTCGAGGGCTAGCGTCCAGCTCTACCCTAGTGCTATGGAGCTTTGTCAGTCATAGCAAGATCTAGTAGGTGAGTAAGGGAGTACTAGAACTTGAAGCTAACCTAGGCGCCAAACGAAGGTTAGGTGCTCCTTGGAAGAGAGCGGGGATGGGAATGGGGCTCCCAAACCGAGGGAAGTTGTCAGCGCATCGCTGATCCGGTTGGGGGTGGGAGCAGGTCCTGCAACCTTGTGTGAAGCAGGGCGGGCGGCGCCGAGAAACAGGGGCTGCGGAGACCGGCAAGCGCCGGAGTGGACATAGCGGCCAGGCAGTCTTCCTACGGTCCAAATCAGTCAAACAGCGTTGCGCTGTCTGTCGCGGGTTTGGCGGCTGAAGTTATGCAGCCCCGTGGCGAGCGGCCTGCTGGCAGGACGCAGAGTCCAGAGCACAGTAGCCCGGGGCCCGGGCCTGAGGCGCCACCTCCGCCCCAGCCGCCGGCGTGAGTAGGGTGGAGGGATGGAGGGAGGGATGGCGCCTTGCAAGAGGTGGTGCAGAGTCTCAGCTCTTTGGTTCTCCAGCCACTGTTAAACAGATCTGCAGAATGGGGCAGAAGGGGCTGCTCCCAGGGCCGGGTGAGGTCAACCTGGTGAGTGGGATCTGGGGATTCACTTCAGAGGGACACCGTTGGCCAACTTCTCTCCAGTTCCCACAATGAGTATTGAGGACACGGCTCCCTGGGAAATGCCTGCTTCTCCTCGGGGCACTAGAAAAGGAGTTTGGAGCCCTAGGAGGTAGTTAGTAGAGGAAGAGGGACTAGTGCCAGTTGAGAGTAGGCACTATTTATGAAATTTATTATGAATTTATGAAAGAATCTGCTCTGACTCCAGCGAGGTTCCTTAACAGGAGAGAGAGCTTGAGCCCTGGAAAGTGGCAGTGAGTGACAGGCTGGTCCTTGATGGGCTTTTGGTCCCTGATGACTGAACTACTGGGGATAGATTGCAGCTGCCTTGGCTGTGTTGGGAGTTCTCAAAGGTGGGTGAGTGGCTCTCTACAGTGTATAAACACTGACCTAGTCCTGCGGCCTGCAGCCCCGAGGCAGAGCGAGCTCGGCCCAGGCAGGCCCGGCCTGTAGCCCCGATGGAAGGTGCGATGCAGCTGTTGAGCAGAGAGGGTCACAGTGTGGCACACAACTCGAAGCGGCACTACCATGATGCTTTTGTAGCTATGAGCCGCATGCGGCAGCGTGGCCTCCTGTGTGACATCGTCCTGCATGTGGCAGCCAAGGAGATCCGAGCTCATAAGGTGGTGTTGGCTTCCTGTAGCCCCTACTTCCACGCCATGTTCACAAGCAAGTACCATATACAACAATCTGGGCAGCCCTAGAGGAATCTGCAGATCTCCCTGGGCAGGCTGCCTAATTCACTGTTTTCACAGATGAGATGAGTGAGAGCCGCCAGACACATGTGACACTGCATGACATTGACCCGCAAGCCTTAGACCAGCTGGTGCAGTTTGCATATACTGCTGAGATTGTGGTGGGCGAGGGCAATGTTCAGGTGAGGCATGCCATTCCCATACCCGTGTCCCCTGAGATCTCCAGCCGAGGTCTGTGTACCCTGGCCTCCCTATGCCTCTCCTCAATATCCTCTCCTCAATATGTGTTCTTCTGGCCCCCTCCTGCCTCACCCGTCTTCATGCCCCAGACTCTGCTCCCAGCTGCCAGCCTTCTACAGTTAAATGGTGTTCGAGATGCCTGCTGCAAGTTCCTCCTGAGCCAGCTGGACCCATCCAACTGCCTGGGCATTCGAGGATTTGCAGACACACACTCATGCAGTGACCTGCTCAAGGCAGCACACAGGTACGTGCTGCAGCACTTCGTGGATGTGGCCAAGACTGAGGAGTTCATGCTGTTGCCACTGAAGCAGGTAACCACTGAAGCAGGTAACATGCCAGTTTGGGCCCAGCCCCCACTATGCATTGCCCAAACCCAGACCCTAGCAGCCAGTGTTCTGCAATCCTCATTTCAAGTTTCTGGTGCAAGTTTCACCCTATGATTCAGTCCCTGGCCATCTCCTCCCAACCCTGTTTCCATCTTCTCATTTTACCCAATCATCTGTTTTAGCCTGTCTTTACCACATTCTAGGACCATTATTTCCTAGTCTCTGATTTTATGTACTTGAGACTACTCAGGACCTCAGACACTCCTCACCCCTCTACCCATCAGCACCACTACTGGGAACAAAATCTGTGAATCTTGACTCTACTTGGTCCTTCACTCTAAGAACATTAAGTGTGTGTGTTTGTGTATGTACATGCACATACCCTCTGTCTGATACTCTCAGACACGTTCAGGGTTTTCTGGGCCCTCCCCTATCCTGATGTCAGGTCTGAGGACCTCTCACCCCTAGGTGCTGGAATTGGTCTCTAGTGATAGCCTGAACGTGCCCTCAGAGGAAGATGTGTATCGTGCAGTCCTGAGCTGGGTCAAACATGATGTAGACACTCGGAGGCAGCATGTACCAAGGGTGAGGCCAAGTCCTGGAGCTCCCATACTGTCTAGAAGGGAATGCAGGTGGCTAAGGTGTAAGCTTACTTGAGTCCTTAGCATCTTCCATACAGGGACTCTTTTGGAATGGTACAGCCACCTATCTCAAGAACCAATCATATAAGTGCTATAGGCACCTGAGTGGGTCTTAGCCCTGGGACAAGTATACCCTAGGATTTTGCCTTACATGGCACCTCCTGCCCTAGCTGATGAAGTGTGTACGGCTGCCTCTCCTGAGCCGAGACTTCCTATTGGGCCACGTGGATGCTGAAAGCCTTGTGAGGCATCACCCTGACTGCAAGGATCTGCTCATTGAGGCCCTTAAGTTCCACCTGCTGCCTGAGCAAAGAGGTGTTCTGGGTACTAGCCGCACAAGACCCCGTCGCTGTGAGGGTGCTGGCCCTGTGCTCTTTGCTGTTGGTATGCTGAACCTCTTCTCCTTCCCATTCTTGCCCTAGGCCATCTACCCCAAGTCAGAATATAAACCCAATCAATTATACTTATGATCTGTGTGTCTGAAAGACCCTATGGTATGGAGACCACTAGTGTGACCCATTCTCTATCTCTTCCCACCCCTGGAGCCTTCATGTCTTTGTACTTAGGTCACACTAGAGTCCTCTGCCCAGCCTTCTTGAGCCCCTTTATTTATATTGTTACCCATCTTCCAGGTGGTGGGAGCCTGTTCGCTATCCATGGAGACTGTGAAGCATATGACACTCGAACTGACCGCTGGCATGTGGTGGCCTCCATGTCTACACGTCGAGCTCGTGTAGGAGTTGCTGCTGTTGGGAACCGACTATATGCTGTGGGCGGGTAAGCATAGTAGCTGGGCATGTAGGCTCAAAGGTTTGTCACATGCCTGCCAGGCCATCCTTGATCAGTAGCGGACTCTTCTCCTAGCTATGATGGAACCTCAGACCTGGCTACGGTGGAATCCTATGACCCTGTGACAAACACATGGCAGCCCGAGGTCTCCATGGGCACAAGGCGAAGCTGCCTAGGTGTAGCTGCCCTGCATGGGCTCCTGTATGCAGCTGGTGGCTACGATGGGGCTTCCTGCCTCAACAGGTAGTAGTTTGGGTTAGGGCCCCAGTGGCCTTGCAGGGTTGGCTCAGCAGCAGCAGATAAGACTGGCTTGACTGTGAAGTCACATCTGGCTAAGAAAATGAGGGCCTAATCCAGGCTACTGGTCCTTAAGGCTTCCTTACCTCAGGGCACAGCATCAGCAGGGCCTTGGCACCATTTTCCCCCTGGAGGGCCCTCCCTCCAGTCCAAGCAGCCAGTAGCCTGTGCGTACCCAGCACACCTTGCTATCTATTTATAGAGTCTGTGATGCCCAGGATTTCAGCCATAGCATTGGGGGAATGAGGGGACAAATCCTCGGAAAGGATCACGTGACTGTTGTAATTGAGCATCAGCATCATTCTGGTGTCCACAGTGCTGAGCGATATGACCCACTGACAGGAACATGGACATCCATTGCTGCCATGAGCACCCGCAGACGATATGTGCGTGTGGCCACACTTGGTGGGTGACAGGACCTGCTTTCCGTGGTACCTGCTTTCCTACCTATCCCCTTCCCACCCACCCCCAAAACACCTACACCCTGCAGGAGCTTCATGGGTATATTGCCTTCCCACAGATGGAAACCTGTACGCCGTGGGTGGTTATGACAGTTCATCACACCTGGCCACCGTGGAGAAGTATGAGCCCCAGGTGCATAGTGCACCCCTATCACAATATCCTCCTCTAAAGTGCTGGGGGGGTAATGGGACATAATCCCAGATTCTGGCCATCTGTGCCATCCAAGGGGTCTGCTTTCTATATCCCACCCCGACCCTCAGATACCCAGCCAAGAGTAGAGTCTATATGGTGGCAGGGGTGGGGTGCCCTTGGTGGGTCTGCCTCCAGCCTGTCCCCTTGTCTCTACAGGTGAACTCATGGACACCTGTAGCTTCCATGTTGAGCCGGCGCAGCTCAGCGGGAGTAGCAGTGCTGGAGGGTGCCCTGTATGTCGCAGGGGGCAATGATGGCACAAGCTGCCTCAACTCAGTGGAGAGATATAGCACCAAGGCTGGTGCCTGGGAGAGTGTGGCACCCATGAATATCCGCAGGTGTATAAGGCCAGGGGTGGGTGGTGAGTGGTTCTGCCACTACATCTGGTTTATTCCAGGAGTGTAGCTCCAGGGGTTGTGCACACAGCACCTCAACAGTACAGCAGGTCCTTGGGTTCCTCCTGGGCATATGGGGCTCCTTTCATTGCTCTGTCCCTATGGTTCCTCCCTCTGCACCCCATGCATTTGGCCTGTCTCTTGCCTTGCCCCTCTAGCTTACTTTTGCCTATCCAACTCCCCAGGAGCACACATGACCTGGTGGCCATGGACGGCTGGCTCTACGCTGTAGGGGGCAATGATGGCAGCTCCAGCCTCAACTCCATAGAGAAGTACAACCCGAGGACCAACAAGTGGGTGGCAGCATCCTGCATGTTCACAAGACGCAGCAGTGTGGGTGTGGCAGTGCTAGAGCTGCTAAACTTCCCACCACCTTCCTCACCCACGCTGTCTGTGTCCTCTACCAGCCTCTGACACATGTCAGACTGCACAGAGGCCCCACAGCCTCCCACATGCCTTAAACCCTACAGGGTGGCCCTACCACCTCTGTCTCTTCCACCAAGTGTTAGGGCAGATCACATACCCCACCAGAGATTTCCTGTTCTTCTGTCTTGGTCTCTGTGTTCATTTGTCCTTGTTCATTTATTTCTGTGCTGTTTGTTTACTCACTTATTTATTGATTCACTATTTACTGATGGATGAGAAGTGCTGCAGCTACCGGTTCACACATTCACTCTCAGTTGTCAGCTCTCCTGCATGTAGGGGGCCAAGGATCCCTTCGGAGTGTTCTCTTGCCTATCTCCCTTTGTGGAACAGCAGAGAATGCTCGGGGTAGACACTCACTGAAAGAGGATGAGCAACACAGATGGGCCTTGCAGACAATAAGGGGCAGAGCAACTGTTGCAATGGGAGCAGAGGCAAGGGCTTTCTAAGAAGATGCAGCCCCCTAGCCAGCGCTTTGCACACGGCATTTATCTGTGTCTGCCAAGCACTGTCCCTGAAGGACACAAAGCAGACTTACTTCCTATGTCTTGTGTATACAGTGTGATGTCTTTTCTGGGTCTTCTATGGAGCTGGGCACACAACATGCACTTAGATCCTACACAGCAATATGAGCCAACTTGAACAATAAACATGTTTCTTGGGCTCCATGGGCCTGAGGCTGAATATCCATCTCTGGCCCCCTTTGTACCTTCTGCTTGAGGGCCTACAGCACATCTTTGGCTCCTCTCTGGACAACAAAGTGAAGGTCTACAGGCAAGTGTGCAGCCAGACTCAAATGCTACATTGTCTGGGGCTGCAAAATGGCACTTCTGCATCCAAATGGAACACAGACTGGTATATCTGTTGACCAGCAGAGACTGGCTTTCATCCTAGTCCTGAAGCTCCTATGATCTGGGAGTATGGGCAAATGAGGAAGATAGACCCCCAACTTTACTGCCTTAGGAACCTGGGAGGCATGTGGCCTCGGATTTGATTAAGGCCTCTTTCTTGGATTTGATTAAGGTTTGGGAACCTTGACTTCAGTCTGGGTGAGGGTTGGCCCAGAATGAAGAGAAGCTGGGGGAGGGTTCTGGCCTCCCTTTATATGAAGTTGTACTTCTTAAGCAGCTGAGAGTGAGCACACACCCCCTACAGTCACCAATGACTCAGACAGCTGGGATTCATGTGGAAACAGGATGTGAGTACCCTGCCAGGGGAGGGGCAACTAGGAGGAAGAATCCCTGCCTCTAGAACTCCAACATCTAGGCACCTCCAGGGTTAGGGTTAGGTACAGGGTGTATACAGACCAGGCTCTCTGGCCAGGTCTATCCAGAGTGCTGAGATGAGGGCTCCTGGTCCCAATTAGGAAATATCTACCCTACCCCAAGACTGAATGTCTTGGGTCTAGAAAACCTGGGCTCTCATTGGAAGGTTTCCCTCAAAAGGGGCCAATCCGAGCCCAGAGAGGAGCCTCCTCCAGCCCCAGGGTAGGGCCAGGGCGTCCTGTGGCTACGCCCACCAGCGGGAGGCGTTAGCAGACCAAACCAAGGACTCAGACCTGTCGACCTGCCCAGCTCAAGCTAGCAGCTGCCATCCATGGGGAATAGCCACTGCGTCCCTCAAGCCCCCAGGAGGCTACGGGCCTCCTTTTCCAGAAAGCCCTCGCTCAAGGGAAACAGGTGAGGGGTGTGGCCTGGCCACAAGGGAACAGGATCTGCCTCGACCTGCTGCCTGGACCAGGCCTTGAGCCTTCGGTTTCCCTTGTTCCCAGAGAAGACAGCGCTAGGAAGCTGGCTGGCCTGTTTGGCACCGAGGCTAAGCCTGATGGGGACACCGCGGCTAACAAGATCTTCCACTACATCCCTGGGACGGTGAGCGGAGGGGCGTGTCTGGTTGGAGCGGTATGGCACGGGGCCTGGAGTCTAAAACTTTGTGCTTCCCCTGTATGATTATGTGTGCCACAGTGTGAATGATAATGTGAGCATCACATCTTCCAGCAACTCGGGGTGATCCCTGGCCAGCTTGGAGGGATTCAAAACCAAAGCAAGATGAGGAAGTTGACACTGCTCCTCCCTGGGGAGCTCACTCAAAAGTCTAGGCAGAGAGTGAAACCAAGATCAGCACTGAGTCAGTGGTGAGCAGACAGAGCCTGCCCAGTCTGTTGCATATCCAAGGGGACAGTGGCCACCCTCAACCTCCAATGTCCCAACTTGGGTCTTGTTGGGCCCAACAACTGTGTGGGAGCTTCTGGTAAATAGCATAGTGCAGGCCTCAGTTCCCAAGTGTTACTGGTCCACAGCTGTTTCTGTTATGTGGAGCCCACAGCTACCGTGTTGCCATCTAGGCAGGCACCCATCCTCATACAGCAAGGAGCCAGCTCTAGAGTACCTACAGACCTCTTTGAGATTAGAAGGCTAACCATTCTGTGGGTTTAATGACTCGCTGAGGAAAAACATACCTTTCTCCTCCCCTTTTCCCAAGTCTATGGCAATGCCCGAGAAGAGCCTGGGCTGCAGGTCTGACAGGAACACCTCCTACTCTGCTGTTCTTGGAGAACCACACCCACTCCAGTAGGTTGGGCTCTGTTATATATGTGCAGGCTCTACCAAGGTTGGGGCAAGGCTCCTGTATTTTTTTTTTTTTTTTTTTTGAGACAGGTTTTCTCTGTATAGCCCTGGCTATCCTGGAACTCACTCTGTAGACCAGGCTGGCTTTGAACTCAGAAATCCACCTACCTCTGCCTCCCAAGTGCTGGGATTAAAGGTGTTCGCCACCACTGCCTGGCTAAGGCTCCTATATTCTTGGGTGCTGCAGCTGATGCAAACTCCCAAAGTATACCTTTCTCACAAGATCCCAGGAAACTAGGAGAACTATACCACAGCCTCTCCTGGTCTCTGAGGTCCCAGGGATTTCTACAGGCAGGTGTCACTTTCAAAAACCTTACTGCCTCAAAGAAATCAAGAGGAAAATGGGGCCTGGAGTGACCAAGGGTGGCATCCCTCCCTTTGGGCACATCTCAGACCCTGACTCCCTCTAGTTAGGCCCAGGAAATAATTCTAGGAAGGAGTTCCAGAGTTCCAGAGTAGTTGACCTAGTCAGAACACAATAACTGGAAAGGGCAAAACGTGATCCTCAGGAAGTTGGATCAGGAAGAGGGGCATGGAACCAGTCCTCCTGAGCACTGTACATGAGCTATGGACTCTAGGTAGATTCTGCACCTGAACAAGAACTAGCCCTGCCACAATTCCAAGCTGAGCCTTCAGCTGTCTGAGCACCAGGACCAGCTTCATAGCCTTTCCTACTCATGGCCTATTTTTCAGTGCCATCCAGCATACGTTTCAACATAGGGTGTAGGTACAGGAGGCCCCACCCAGAGACAGTAAGGATATGAGCTGTTTTTGTCTGTTCACATTCCTAGGGCCTGTACTAGAAGTAGTTCAACTTGATCGGTGCATAGTAGCCCATGCAGGTAGTCCTGGGCAGCTCACAAAGACAATATAGCACCTGTCCCAAGCCTGTGGCTCACAGTTTACTCCATTCCTGATCTCTAAAATGATATAGAGGATTCTTCAAAGATTGTCTAAAAGTTGTGTAGATGTTGGACCTACCTCTCCCCCTGCCTCTCAGAACATCCCAGGTCATATTCTAGGCTATACAGAGTCAGCAGTAACCAAAACAGAATAAGACTTCTGTTCTCACCTTCTGCCATTACTATGTCAAAGACAGTCAAGACAAAACAAGAGAAGATAGAATAAGCCAGACTAAACCAGCAGTAAGTGAAAAGCAAAGGCTGAATTTTAGGACTTTCAGAAAGAAGGTAAACCTGAACAGAGTCCACAAAGGGGTGAAAAGGGAAGTTAGGGCTAAGCAGAGAATTGTACACGCAAAGGTGAGGCATTGATGTGTCTTACATAATGGAAAAAGGAAGGAGAGGACTGGGTCCCAAGTTTAGTCATAGAGAAGTTCTCAGGCCATTGCCAATGCTCTACCTTCTACTGTAAGATAAGTAGTGTGTATGTGGTGAGCTGGGATAGCCAGCATAGACTCACAAAAGCTGACTAGTACCTCTTTCCAGTTTTCACAGACATCATGAGTTACTGAACTCAACTTGGGCAATGTTGGAAATATTTACACCAAATAAATTAGCAAATATTACAAGCTAGGAGCTTGGGTTTTTCTTCTTTACTTCATTTTTCATAGAACTAGATTTTTTTTTTGAGACAGGGTTTCTCTGTGTAGCCCTGGCTGTCCTGGAACTCACTCTGTAGACCAGTCTGGCCTCGAACTCAGAAATCCACCTGCCTCTGCCTCCCAAGTGCTGGGATTAAAGGCGTGTACCACCACCGCCCAGCAAACTAGATTTTTTTTTTTGAAGAAAAATTTCCAAGCCAGGCAGTAGTGGCACATGCCTTTAATCTCAGCACTTGGGAGGCAAAGACAGGCAGATTTCTGTGTTTGAGGCCAGCCTGGTCTACAGAGTGAGTTTCAGGACAGCCAAGGCTATACAGGGAAATCCTGTCTCGAAAAACCTAAAAAAAAAAAAAAAAAAGATAATAATAATTTCCAGCTGCTACTGAAAACCTAAGAAGGGTTTGAGCATTATCTCATTCTCATAATATAACCTCTGAATTCTTGGACAAGTCTGAGGGTGTTGAATGACCAAAGTGAAGTTGCACAGAATAGGAAGTAATGAAGATAAAGATTGAACCCAGTATATACCAACTTAAGTCTATACCACAGAGCAGATAGCTCTGACTTGTAGGGAGCATTATATGTATGTGTGTGGTGTATACATATTCCACTTTTCATGTGATGAGGCTTAGGTGTGTGTGGTATGCATGTATGTGTATGTTCTTGATGAATGTATTCTGTGGCCATGCGTGGACAGATCAGAACTATATACAGAAGCTGTGTGTATATTGCATGGGGATCTGGCCCCTTCTGGTCCCTCTCTTGATCCCTACTCCCTCAGGACATCCAGGGCCCGGAAAATCATCCAGAAAACCTGGAACAGCCATTCCTGAGTGTATTCAAAAAAGGGTGGCGGAGGACACCTGTGAGGAACCTAGGCAAGGTTGTGCACTATTCCAAGGTTCAGCTGAGGTTCCAGCACAGCCAGGTAGGAGCCACACCAAGTTGGGAAATACTTGGGAACCAACATCCATGCCCAGGGCTGTCCCGCAGCCTCTGAGACTAGTGGCTCTGCTCTCCCCTAGGACATCAGTGACTGCTATCTAGAACTGTTCCCTTCCCACCTGTACTTCCAGGCCCATGGATCTGAAGGACTTACATTCCAGGTGAGTGGTACAGAAAGAGGGAGGGAGGGACCATGTTCCCTAGGAGTCCCTGCAGCCCCTCCTATACTATCCTGTGGCAGGGGCTGCTACCACTGACGGAATTGAGCATCTGCCCGATTGATGGGTCCAGAGAACATGCCTTCCAGATTACAGGTGTGTGGAGAGAGCTGGCCTGGCCACCACTGGACAGGACCTCTAGACCTGGCATTGGAGGTCCACTTGCAGCCCTTGGAGAGGAGACTTTCCTGTGGGCTTCTGTGAGTTCTAAGCTTGGCCCCTAGCCCACTTGACTCTTCTGCCCCTAGGCCCACTGCCTGCCCCACTCCTTGTTCTCTGCCACAGTGAGGCTGAGCTCAGCCACTGGCTCTACCACCTGGAAAAGCAAATGGCTCTCTTGGGTCTACAACGATGCCACTCAGCACCCCCACAGGTCAGTAGCAGGAGCCTATGAGTCCTAGCTCCATCCAGACTCTCTGCCTGCCTTTGATCTATTCTTTCCTCCTCCTCAGGGTTCTCTGGGAGATAAACTCCCCTGTACCCAGCTATGTCGAGCATATGGGTGTGAATCCATGAGCAGTGCAATCTGTGCCTCAAGGGTCAAGCTGCAGCATCTGCCCTCCCAGGTAGGTGGGAAAAGAAGTGCAATGAGATAGGGAAGGATACAGGAACAAGTAAAGTGCCCAACCCCACTCTATCCTTTGACCCCTTACAGGAACAGTGGGACCGGCTTCTGGTACTATACCCAGCATCCCTGGCTATCTTCTCTGAGGAACCAGAAGGCCTTAGCTTTAAGGTTGGCCCTCTCCACATATACCTGTCCAGGAAGGTGCCATTTCTGGGATGGGGGTGGAGACTCAGAAACCTGTATTTCAGGGCCTGTTGGGACAGAGCACAGGGCTCCACCTATCTGGCCCCACTGCCCTGGTCAGTCTGGTCTCTGCTCTGGCACAGAGCAGGAGTCTCCACCCTCTGAATCCCATTTCATTCTGCAGAGACATCTTTAATCCTGGAGTGGGTAGAATGGAACAAACTACTTCTTGGGATCCTTGGTGCATGTTCCCCCTCTGAGCAGCTTCCATGCATCATGTGGGGGGAGGGTGTGTGCATGTGCATGTGTCTAGGACTAAAGCATGACACTGGTGTGCACTCACAGTCACCAAAAACACACCAAGGGGACTTCCCTCACAGGGGATGGTCCCTATTAGCATCTGCTTACAACTGGCATCAGCTGGTAAAGATATAACAGGAGGTATAGTGGAGATGTTCCAGAACAAACAAAGCTGCCTGGCCTTTCTCAGAGTGTCATCCTCAGGACTAGGTGGCCTGAGTTTCCAGCCCAGCTCTGGAGAACAGGATGGAAGAATATGGTCAGGAAGAGGCTGAGATGACCCAGATGAATACCTAGTCCTTACTCTACAGGGGGAGCTTCCACTAAGTGCCATCCACATCAACTTAGAAGAGAAGGAAAAGGAGATCCGCTCCTTTCTCATCGAAGGTAGGGTCCTACCTAGAATCTATCCACTGCTTGGCCTGGCTTCTGGGAGGGATTTGGTGGATGCTTCAACTATTTGCTCTGTGGGGTGAGAAATGTACCTGTCCTATTAGACCTTAGTTCACATATCTGTGTGCTAGGCCGCCTCATCAACACCATCCGTGTGGTATGTGCCAGTTATGAGGATTATAGTCAATGGCTGCTGTGCCTCAGGACTGTCTCTCACAGGGATGGGGCCAACCTGCTGCCTGGCCCAGAGAGTTTCCCAGGATTACAGAGATCCACACAGGTGAGGAGTCAGTGAGGTCCCTGTAACCCAGGTTGTGGCAGTGGTACAAACTAGGGAGCAGAAAGGTAGGTCCAAGCAGGGATAGATAAGAAGACAGAGCCAGCCACTTGCCTTTTTTTTTTTTTTTTTTTTTTTTTTTTAGTTTTTCAAGACAAGGTTTCTCTGTTTAGCCCTGGCTGTCCTTGAACTCAGAAATCCGCCTGCCTCTGCCTCCCAAGTGCTGGGATTAAAGGCGTGCGCCACCACCGCCTAGCTCCAGCCACTCACCTTACCTCTGCTACTTAGATTATAGGTAGAGGCCGAGGTTCACTCTCTTCCAATGGACGAACCAGCTGGAAATTGGAGTGTCCAGTGTTTCCCACCAGCCAATCACTCCCTGAGTCCTCAGTGCCAACCACTATAGACTTCCCTGCCCGTCCTGTACCTGTAAGTACCTAAAGAAATGACATGGGAGGGGGATTAAAAAAAAAACATGGGACTTTTGTCTTCTGGGGAGCCTAGGTCCCATTGTCCCATAGTGGTGATTAATGGACCGTAGTTAAGGAGGGCACATGAACTGAAGGGACCTCCATACAGCCTCTTAGAAGATTCTGTGGGAAAGAAGCCCTGGAGATTTTTCTGAGTTGTTCTTGGTTTCCACAGAACCAGACCAACTCTAACTGTGTCAGCACTGGCCAAAAGAAGATAGAGCTGAGGCACAGTGGCAGTAGCCAGTCTCCCAGGGGTAAAACTCAAAGAGAAGTATCTGGCTCAACTGTCCCACTGCCCCTGCACTTGGACCTGACCAAGGTAACCCCACTACATACCCTGACCCCAGGCCATTTTCCCTCCTGGTTCTATTTCCTTACTTGTCTAGATGATCCTAGAACTCAGAGACCTCATGTCCTAAGGACAGAAGGCTCTTGATGCATCTAACTGAGGTAACCCATGTGTTCCCTTCTTCTTGTAGATGAATGCACTGAGCCTAGATAGTGGCCCAGAGGCTCAGGATCATTCTTTGGACATTCCACACTCCCCGCTCTATGCTGATCCCTACACACCACCAGCTACATCTCACCACAAAATTAAAGACATCCAAAGCCTGGATGAGGTCAGTGTTCTACTAGGTGGAAAGACTGAATATGCTACAGTGAGATCAGGAGATGTCAGAAACCTGAAACTCCCAAAATACAAATCTTAAAGCCCACAGATCCGCCCACCCAATCTGCCAAGCCCTTGCCACTTTCTTCTCCTTACCCTCCAGCTTCCTGCCCTACCATGCTGTCTGGTACCATGTTTCTGGGCAAGGGATCTCTAGGCTTCACAGTGGTCCCAGACCAGGGCTTCAGGTAACCCTCATTTTCCCAGCAGTTCCTCTGTGCGGTACAGACATCACCTGGACCTGAACTATCAAGCCCGTTCCCCTCAGTCTCTGTGTCTGTGCCTGTCTCTGAATCCAGTTCTGGAATCTCCAGCTCCCCTGGGCCTCTGGGCTCCCACTTGCTCTCCAAGAAAGGTGCCCTGCAGTCCAGAGCTTCCCAGAGACACCGGGGTTCCATCAAGAGCAGAGGCCCACAGCCCTCAGACTTCCCTCAGCTTGTAAGTCACATTCTCCACTCTGGTGTCAAGGCCCAAGGATATTGGGTAGAGGGTTCTAGTACTCCAAGGAGAAAAACAAGAGAATATGGGGCAGAGAGAAACCATGGACACAGACCATGATCAGCGTGGTAGGACAGGAAGCTGGAGGGTAAGGAGAAGAAAGTAGCAAGAGCTTAGCTGATCGGGTGGGCTGATCTGTGCTGGCTTTAAGACTTGTATTTTGGGGCTTCCAGGTCACCCCTGCCAGAGAAGGTATACCCAGTTCCCTGCCACCTCCCCCAGGTGAGTGAGGGTTTTCTCTCCTAAAGGGAAAAGGGTGCTACTTCTTAAAGGCCGATGCCTGAGTTGTCTCTGACATCCCTACTAGATGAAGAGGCTCCTATCTGGAACAAGACTTCCTCTCCCTCCTACCAGAAGTGGTCACAGCCCAGGAAGCCTGCAGTGGAGGGGGGATTCATCCAGTGGATCTGATGGCCCCCAAGTAGGCTGCTTCTTCTCAAAAGCACAACCAGCCAGCACCAACCTGGATAAGAGTATGCAGTTATACCAGTCCTTTGACTTACATTAAAAATTCCAGGGCCTAGCCCAGGGTTAAGGATGTTTCTAGAATTCTGAGGATAGAAGCACCTCTCACCAGGCTCTAGCTCCTCAGCTTTAGCAGCTAGAGAAACTGAAAGAAAGTAACTCTAGGAACAAACCAGTGAGGGACATCAATAAGATTCTGGACAAGCCCAGAGGCTATACCTCTAGGGAAAAAGGGTGAGGGTGCTAGAGCAGGTCTTTACTTAGAAGTGGGGAATAGCAAGAGTGTGAAGTACAGAGTGCTGAAATATTCAGGTTGTCAAGCTCAGCCTGTGAAGTTAGAAGATGTAAAGGTTAGAGATCAGTCGGGTGAGAGCAATTACAAGAAGCAAAGGAGTATAAGAAGATCCAGTACTGTTGGGTGCATAGGGTAAGGCTAGTCAGAAAGAATAACACCATAAACGAGAAAGAGTTTTTATTGGTGCTATGTCCCTGTGTTCCCCTTTGAGCAGCCAGAGTAATCTACCATTCTAAGGACCTTTATCTGCTGTCTTGGGTAGAATCCCACCCTGAACTGGCTATCACTGTATCACCTCAGTCCCTTCGCCTACCTTCCCACTCTACAACTTCTCCCAGCCTTAGCTTCATTCAAGCTCCCTTTATATCAGGAGACAGTCCTTCCATAGGATGCTATTAAATTCTTTGTATATCCTGTCTGGGGTTCTTGGAGAAGATCCAACCCTGTCCCATAGATCCCACATTGCAGGAGCCTCAGAAACCACTCCTGGAGGTATGCCCTAGAGCAACGGTTTTCAACCTGTGGCTCATAGCCCCCTTGGTAAACCTCTAGCTCCAAAAATATTTACATTATGACTCATAACACTAGCAAAATTTCAGTTATGAAGTCACAATGAAAATAATTTTATGGTTGGGAATTACTACAACAGGAGAAACTGTATTAAAGGGTTGCAGCATTAGGAAGGTTGAGAACCACTGCCCTAGAACCTATTCACTGACTTGGGCCAGGCCTGCACAAGCTGTGCATCAGGGGATCAGGCCCTTTAAGGCCCTAGCCAGCCAAGCCTGCCTTTCAATAGGGCAGAGTTCTTAGACAGCCTCCCTTAGTAGCCTCATCCTGGCCTAGACATCTCCAGAGGGGTCTTGTTGCTTTGACATTTATTGTAGAGTTTTCTTCTGCTGCTCATTTTTATTTATGATCAGACAAAAGGCAGGGTGCCCATTTTAAGTTAGGTTTCAGATAACAAATAATTTCTTCATACAAGTACATTTCAGGAATTTCATGTAAATTCAAATTTAGCTAGATGTTCTGTAGTTTTTCCTTGCAAATATGATGTCCTATTACCCAGCTCCTTGCTTAGTGCCCACTTACCCACAACCCTGAATCTCTACCCTCTCAGGTATGGAAAATGGTCTTGGCCTTAGTCAGTGGCTGGACTCTTAGGTTGAATCCAAGTAAATCAGTACCAAGGACACTGGCTCCTTCCTAGATGCCTTAGAAGGCAGGGATCAAAGGGTGGAGAGAAGAGCAACACATTGTCCTTGTCACCTGGGTTCATCTTCATGCTCCATGCCTCACCAGGCCAGCTTGGCTCCTAGCAGCTGGGGTTTGAGCTGGAACTGGGTCTTGGTCTGCCATTATACCCTCTCCCAACCTGACGGCGGAAGTAGCGGATAGCAGAGATGGTGCCAATGTTGGCCAGCAAGACTGTAAGAGAAGCAGAAGATATCTTGAGTGCCAGCTCTGGCTAGTTCACTGACTTCTGCCTGCATAACCCAGTCTTCAAAGGACAGTGTGTTGGAGGTATGTTAGCAATGACAAAAGCAAAGTCAAAGAGCCTCCCATGTACCCTGCATCCCTGCTGGCCCAGCAGGTAAGATAAACAACTATAAAAACAACTATAGCCTCTAGGTCTTCTAGGCATAAGACCCTCATCCCAGGACCTCCAAACCTGTTTTCCAAGCATCTGGGGCATGTAGATCTGAGGTTCTCACAGCCCAAGTGGCAAAGGCAACAAACACCAGGCACATGTCATTTTGACTGAATGTAAATGAAGTAAGGGGACTCCGTAGTTCCCCTAAGAAAGAAAAGTACATTAGATGCTCCTCTCTGAGACATGTCTCCTATAGAATACCACCTGTCCTAGACAAATCTTTTGAGTCAGATCTTCCCCATGACTTCTCTTATTTAAGACACTGGATAGCATGTGATAGTTGAGTTAGAACAATTTGGGAGATTTGCTTTTTTGGGTCTTCTGTTCTCTGGTTTGTGACATGGGTTACAGAGGAGAATGGAGATATGTTTCTCACATTGCTTCAAGCAGCATGGCCTGAGTATGAATGGACCTCTAGTGCCAGCCCCCTAAAAGCTAGAGGAAAGTCCCTGATGGCACCTAGGACTAGATTTAGGACAGTGGTCAATGACAAGGCCAAAACCCTGAAGTGTCTGGCTTGAGCTGCCTGATCTTAAATGTTTCCTGAAGTAGTTTAGGAGATTATCCTTCCTTCATGTAGATCCCAGAGCATGAAAGAGCACACATACATACAAGCAGATGATCAGGATCATTCCCTGCCCCTCTACCATATGCTCTTACCCTAGCTCCCTAGACAATGAGTTTCAAGGACCTGGATGGGGCTGGGACCTGATAAACACCTACCTGCGTTCCTGATTGTTAAGCTAAGATGTTCTGCTGTAGGTAGAATAGGCTTGGAGGATGCCTCAAGCCCTACTTCCCTGGAAAGCTCTGAGGTCTGCATCTGGGTATGAGTGGCTGGAGGCTGTCTGTTCCCAAATTCTTCCTCAGTGAAGAAGTGTTCATAGACCTCAGGGATGGAGATAGGCACCAAATCTCCAGAGGGAATAGGTGCCACAGTGTCTGCTCTTGGTGGTAAGACTGGGGAGTTTCCCCTCTGACATCTTGATCTTTGGGCTCTGCTATCCCGAAAAAAAAACTCGCATGTATCAGGCCATTGGACTTCATCCAGGGCTTGGCTGGCTGCCTCTTCATCCTCTACATTTTCATCTTCCTCCTCAATAGTGTCACAGAAGAAGAACTCATAAGCCTCAGGGAGAGTCACTGCAAAGCAACTTCCAGGCTCAGCCTCTGCTGATACAGAGGATATAGGAGGAGGCAGGTGCTTAAGGATCCGAGGCTGGGGGAGTCGGGGCCCAACAGCCACAGCATCCCAGGCTGAAGACCCTCCACGGCTTCCTGCTGCTGTCCTGGGAACTGGGGGCTGGTCTGGGTTTAGGAAGGATGAACCTGTAGGCTCGCCTGACCCTGATTCTTCATGGCTGGGGATAGCCATGGAAAATCGTACTTTCTTCTTCTTGGGGGTTTGGACA
>JADRCD010171900.1:0-11324 GCA_019843815.1 Montemys delectorum
AAAAAAAAACAAGCAAGTATCTGTTGCCTATTACAGGACCTTTAGGGAAGAGTAAAACTAAATCTCTAAGTTAGCAGAATATACTTAGCACAGTCATGGCTAATGTATTATTGATAATTTCAAAGGATAAAGTTTCCAATGAGATTTTATCATGTAAATAACCCAAATAACAAGGAAATGGGTATTTCTGTAGCATGCAATATAAGATAATAGCAATTTTCACCAAAAAGACAGGTTTTCATTAAAAACAATAATGAGCAGACTACATCCAAATGGCTTGGCCAATCTACAGCTGATTTGGAGAAGTCTATGTACCTTTCTGGTACATGAAGAATAATTCTAAGACAGTATGTGTTTCTGTGTGCTTAATATGTATATTAAGTGTGTATAATGCCAAGAATCTGCCAAACAATCAGTAACAAGCTGGAAACAATATATTAAGAAAACCAAGAATTTTGTTAACATGATCTGGTAACTCTGTAGCAGAAACCCAACATCTATATTTTCATGAAAACCTTAAAAGTGATTTATAGATACTGCCTAAGGGAAACAAACCCTTTTTTTGTTTTGTTTTGTTTTGTTTTGTTTTAGAGACAGGGTTTCTCTGTATAGCCCTGGCTGTCTTGGAACTCACTCTGTTGACCAGGCTGGCCTCGAACTCAGAAATTCACCTGCCTCTGCCTCCCAAGGGCTGGGATCAAAGGCATGCGCCACCACGGCCTGGCTGAAACAAACCCTCTTAAGAAGATGTCCACTTTGCATTTTAATTTTGAGTAAAGGAAATAATTTAAACAATAATCTATGTTTCCTCGAATGACAAAATTCAGTGTGTATCCTCAGAGAAATCAAACGAGAGATTCACCAAAGCTACAGATTACAAAACTGTGAAATTTCTAAGAGATATCAAGGATGAATTTTCATAGTTTCTCCACTTATAGAGCTATGGTCGAATGAAGGAGCCTTTTCCTAGCATGGTCAGGTCACCAAACATGAAAGGCAAGTCTTTTACAACTGATGAAGAGGGAACAGGGAGAAGTATGTTTTCTATGTATAGAAGGGGGGGGGGTGACCCACAGATGACCGATGTATTTTACTGTTTTGAAGCTGCAAAGAACGTGTTTTCCTTTAATATATTTGGAAAGACAAAACAACATTGTCTGATCTAAATGAAGCCTGGACACCTTTAGCTTTTCTAAGCCAGTTTGTCTTCAAACTATTTCTCACAGCTCATTTCAAGAGGCAACAGTGAAATGGAGTTAAAGCCAAGATTCTCTAGAAGCCCATGCCCTATGAACAAGTGACCTACTTCATGTTGTTAGCACTGACTTAAGTGGGGGAGATAATGAATGTTTAGTATTCTTTCAGAGCATAGCAATTATCTAGGTAAATGGCCACATCTCTGATGTCTTATGGTATTAAAAAACCTGAGCCCTTCCTCTTATAAAGGCAATCAAGCTCCAATAGTGAATCATGGGACACTTCTAAGTCATAGATTACTAGGTCATCTTCACAGACACTGAGAAATATTAGGAATTTTGCCTTTCCATAGCTATAAATCAGACAATATTTAAAATGTTTGATTTTTTTAATTAGCATGGACAAAATGGGTAACAATGAATTATCCTATAGAAAATACCAGATAAAGCCATGTGAGGCCATTGAGGATCAGGAGGAAAACAAGAATTAAAAGAAACTAAGCAGGTATAGTGAAAAAAAAAAGACATCTACTATGGCACAACTACAAGTCTGTGACAATGTGAGTGATAGAGCTTTACTTTAATTTGTACATAAGTTATTTTACTCTTCTTTCGGGCATTAAGTATTAGGACCCCTAGTCATCTTTCAGCCTAAATCTTATTGCATTATCTAGTTTGTTTTCCTCTCCCCAAAATCATCTAACAAGAACTAACTTCATATATTGTTGCTCTTAGGTAAAGACTCACTCCAGTCTCCATAGCTTGTGATGTTCTTGCTCAGCTTTCAACCTTTGCCAGTTGAACTCTGAGACACTCTTGATTGTTTATAGCTACAAAACACTGACACTGACCTGTTCTCATCTAAGACATCTGTTGCATTAAAAAGTGCCAAAAAGTTCAAAGACAATTCTCAAAAGAAATTCCTGATACACAATGTTTTTTTTCATTCTACTGTGGATAATTTAAGTGTGCAAGAACTGTATTATATTGTAAAAATCTCCAAAATTTGAAAAGATGAGTTATAATTGGATGGCATTAGCATCCAATTATATACTACAACACTACCAAATAAGCCATTGCTTATTAAGACTACTATTTTTCCTCCCCACTCCTAAAAATCCATGTAGCCTTGTCACTTGATTTGAAGCTAAGAAACAATATAACTTATTGTTAAGTCTCTCAACACAGCCAGCAAAGCCTAAAGCCTACAAATTGTCTCATGAGCAAGTATTTACAAAATGAAAATTATTTATTGGCTTCAAATCTATATTGAAGGGGCCTTGGAGGGTAGGACTGTTGTACATAATGAAAGCTAAGTTCTAAAGAAAGAACACATTTTACTTTTAAGCTTCAAGATCCAAAGAGCATAAATCCCCATGTGTGGTATAGAAGGCAAATCTTTTAAATCTATTTTGGCATTGATTTTTCACTATACTGCCCATTGCTGTTCTTAAAGAGAAATGATTTTCTCGCAAAACACATACATAATGACTCTTGAAATGTCACACTTAAAAAAGCAGTTACAATTACTTGAAGCATTTAAAAATTTCAGTAGTCAAATGTATCAGATACTGCCAAGATGTAATCTGAAGTGTAAACATTTCACCACAAAATCCTTTCTTTTGTCTACCCACTAAACTGATAATAAAAGATTTTAATGAAGACTGGTTTTAGGATTTTGGTACATGGACTAAGGGAGTACTTACATAAACTCTCCCTTAGTCTCATTTTATTAATTGGGTGTGAAATTAGTACTCTGTATCCATACACTGGTAGAGTTAAAAGAATTCACAGATGCACGTTTTTTAGAGGCATACCTGGTACATATGAGATTGAAGAAATGTCAATATTTTTATTATATGGACATAAGCAGGAAGTATGAGAATGCATATGCATATGTAAATTTTATGCAAATGAACCTATACAAGAACTACCAAACGTTTGTGGACGAATTTATATGAAGCACATAGAAATTTGTTCTTAAGTGTACATTCTCAGCATATGAAGAATTATGAGGGGATAATATTCAGAACCTTGTGGGTGCTAGTTACTGGGGAGAAGAAAATTATATTATTCAATATGCTCTAAAATAGAAGTCATAATAAAAGAAAAACAGCTATTATAATGTGTTTCAGTAAGGGCATGTTTTGTTTAAGTTGAATAAGAGCTATTTAAAACTTTAAAGTGTGAAATTACCCTTGGCCTTTGAAGTGGTAGTTTAATGTAAATGTAAGAATTAAAAGGTGACTAGCCATGTATTACTTTTTCACATTTGTCAGCTTAATCCAGCCGGGTAGTTTAGAAATTCTGTCACAGATGTCTGAAATTGTTAAAATTAGCATGTTTTATCTGCAGAATGCAGAATGTTCATTTACATAAAATTGGTTCATTTCTAACACAATGTAGCTATAAAAATATGTTTTTATAAAATACATTGAAGGCAGTTGAAACACTTTATAGGGGAAATTGTTTGAGAAAAAAACATAGTAGAATGTCTGATGAATTTTCAGGATTTCTCCCTGGCCAGATGTCCATTTCCTTAGATGTATAAGGACACTGAACCCTGGTTTGAAGTTAAATGTTACCATTGTTATAACAATGTACTGAAATATAAAAATCTATTAGCAACTAAATATTCATATCAAGTTCTATGTACTATAAAATTGTAGACCAGCCATCTCCAACAGTACAGTGGGCTCTGGATATGTAACATTCATTGCAGGTCATCTTGAACAGTTTTCCATTTAAGAATTCTAACAAGTCAGACACTTACAAAATCCATGTCTATTTATGCATTTTAATAAAAATCATTAGCATAAAAACTACTAAGAACACAATAATCCAATGGATAGAAGACACAATCATGCAAAGAAAATAGGCATTGATCAAGGAAACAGAGGTGATTTCAATGTAAATATTGACAGAATTACATTTTTAACAACATACCCTTACAGAAATAAAATATGTTTACAAATGTTTGGGCTTCTTTTTAACATCAGGATCTATAGTCGGACACATATATAAAATTTTCATTCTATAATGAATATGCAAGAAAGGAAGAAAACCTACCCATAAGGGCAAAACCTAACAACTGAATTGTCATTTATTTCTACTGTGAGAGGAAAAATTAGTTTTCTCCAATAGAGTGTGTCTGCATATACCAACCACTGCAGACAGTCCTCTTGTTCCAGAGTGCTTGACCAACATTCAATGGACATACCAGTTTTTGTTTGTTTGTTCATTTTTAGTGCTTTTCTTTACTTACAGTTTAGTGTGTGGGTGAGCCAAGGGGGTGGGATGTAGTTCTATTTTGTTTTCTTCACTTGGCCAGGTTTTGTTGTTGTTTGGAGGTTTTTTTTGCTTGAAGACAAAAATCCAAGTGGGCTAGATAGAGAGGGAGAGGATCTGGAGGGAGATGAGGAAGAAGAAGATATAGTCAAAATATAATAAAAAGTAAAAGTTGTTTTAAAAAATGATATGCATGATAAAAAGACTATAATGATTCTTATAGAAAGAATATGCGTGAAATTAAAAAAGCTTAATTTATAGTCCACAGAAGATACTCTCCTATTAATGCCTTTTTCCTGTGGTAGTGCTTGATGTAGCAGCTAGGGCTTCTTTTGTTGCAGAGTGAAGAAGCCTGGCTTGAATAGTTTTGCCAGAGCAGTGTCATTTGAATCATATCTTAAAATTTATGAATGTCTAGGTCAGAAGTTTGTGAGTCTGAATGGGAGGGGAAGTGGCTATATATGAATATATACAAACAAGAAAAATATAAAAGATATTTACTTGAAATATATATATATATATATTTATGACTTGATATGTATATATACTTGATATACTTGATATGTATATCAAGTCAAAAATAATGACCTGGAAAACATAACAAAAAAAAGTATGAACACCTTGATATTATTATGTTTAAACACACCGATATTGTGAAATATATTAGGTTTACAGTACATCCAGTTAGCTGAGCTTTACAGGAGCATACAGGGTTATTTAAAGAAAGGAACAACGATATTCTTGTTAGCTGTTAATGTATAAGAGACATAGGTTCAGATCGTCCTGTAAACTACTGTGGAAAATCACAAATCTGAACATTCTCTCTGAGCTGCACAGTTCATACTTGGGTTTATTTTACACACGTCTGTGAAAATACACCACACACACACACACACATAGATTAAAAAAATTAACGCATGCATGTTTCCCACAATGTCAAGAGAATTAATTTCATGTGTTTATATAAAATTTATTTATTACTTATGTCCATTTAAACATAATGCCAAACTACTATCTCTCTCAAATTATTCTTTTTTCAGTTTTAGATATTACTCACTTGTTTCAGTTAAGACTCTCTGTAGAGTATTGCAAGTGTTTTACTTTCTCAAGACTAGATAATTTTGACTTTTAGTTTTTCAGTTTAGTAGTTTTCTAATTGTAATGATCACAATTATACATTGTGTGTTCTCTGAATACTATATTCATTTCAGAAACTAATAGAACAGGAAACTGAGAACATTATAACTAAAATTAGATATGTAAGGTCAACCAAACATCTCAGTGGGTAATGTAATTACAATCAATTCTGATGGTCTGAGTTCAATACCTAGACCCCACAAGGCCAACATAAAATGTCTCTGAAAAGTATTGAGTGGCATGTACTTGCTCACATGCGTCTCTGTGTTCACATACTACAAATTCATAGTAAACAGATAAACAAAAAGATGTATGCACAAATAAATAAAGAATACCTGTAAATAAAATTAGATTTATTAAGTATAAAAGTAGAGAAAGCAAAATCTAAAGTGCACTTACTTGCATATGTGCAATTTGGAGTAAGCAAACTGTGTGAGTACCACTCCCTAGAGCTCTTCTCTTCTGCATTGAGTGCACCTGCAATCATTTGTGTGAAACTCTCATGACTGCATTTATCTTGAAAAATTAAGCATCTGAAGATATGTTTATGAAGATATTAATTTATTCAAATGATGCAGAGCACTTAAGTATGAATTACTGTTCTTTTGTAATAAACTTACGGTGTCCTTTGGGGAATTTAGTATACATCAAACAATAAATTTAGAGTTAACAATATGTTGGCTATTCTGAAAACTAAAAAAAGTAGAAAATGTATACAAAATTGTATGAGAGTTACAGAATCTATAAGGAAACTTCACGTATAGACATGACTGAATCAAACTTTAACCTGATGATTGTGGGTACAAGACATATTGTAAGCCAAGAGTAAACATTATCTTGTGCTACGTCAACATCCCTGAATTCCATTTCCCTTAACAATTGAACACTGATCACAGGGTCTCATCATGTAATAGACGTCAACTTTATAACAACTGTTACAGTAAGCGAGGAGTACAATGGTGTCTAAACCCCACAATGAGACTGACCTATCTAGCATGATGTACCACCAACATGTTCAGTAAATATATTGAGTCAAAATTGCTGTCTTTTCTGTACCTCTAATGTTTATAGTGCAGAGGAAGCTCATTGAGTATACCTTGCACTCCCAGGTGACATGTCACCCAAACTAATATTCTTTCCTGTTGCTTTTTAAGGGAGATTCATTATTCTACAATGGCATATGTCTAAACATGATATTAACTTTCTTAACTTTCATAAATAGTGAATGTGGATGCAAGAATTTCCACACTCATGATACTTCAATATTAGCTCCAAGCTATCAAATTCTAACTTTCAATCCTGGCTATATATAATTGAAATTCCTTAAAGAAATATTTGAATATATTTGTGAGTGGAGATAATAAAAGCAAGTTTCATGTAACTTGAAAACTTTAGGCCCCTAAGCCACACCTATTCATCCTACTGTTCAAACTTATTCCTAAGATAATTGATTGAGAAAGACAAATTGACCACTGCTTATTTTATTCTCTTTAAAAAATGCAATCGGGGCTGGAGAGATAAAAAGAAAAATACAAACCATAAACCACAAAAACTCAAGAGAAGGAAGACTAAAGTGTGGATACTTCATTCCATATTAAAAGGGAGAACAAAATACCCATGGAAGGAGTTGCAGAGTCTAACTATGGAGCCGAGACTGAAGGAAGGACAATGCAGAGACTGCTCCACCTGGGAATCCTTCCCATATTCAATCATCAAATCCAGACACTATTGTGGATACCAGCAAGTGCTAGCTGATAGGAGCCTGATGTAGCTCTCTCCTGAGAGGTTCTGACAGTATCTGACTAATACAGAAGTAGAGACTCACAGGCATCCATTGGACTGAGCACAGAATCTCCAGTGAAGGAGCTAGAGAAAGGACTCCAAGGAGCTGAAGGGTTTGCAGCCCCTTAGGACAAACAACAATATGAACTAACTAGTACCCTCAGAGCTCCCAGGGACCAAACCACCAACCAAAGAATGGCACGTGGTAGGACTAATGGCTCCAGCAGCATATGTAGAGGATAGCCAAGTTAGTCATCAATGGGAGAAGAGGCCCTTGGCCCTGTGAAAGTTCTATGCCCCAGTGTAGGAGAATGCCAGGGCCAGTAAGCAGGAGAGGGTAGGGTGATGAGTCGGGAGATGAGGGTGGGAACACGGGTTTGTTTTTGTTTTATTTGATTTGATTTGATTTGATTTTCCTTTTTTAGGAGGGAAAATTGGGAAAGGAGATATCATGTGATATGTAAATAAAGAAAATATCTAATGAAAATAATAACTTTCTGTGAAGAAAACTGTGAGTTCATAACATTTGACTCAATATGTGGGATCTGTTGTAAGAAAGATATAAACTTTCTATGAACCATGGCTGGGACAGAGTGTTAAATGTTCTTCTTACAAGGCAGTTTTCTGGGAAGTGTTGGTAAACGAGTTCACTTGAAAGCAAGGACATGAAATGGATGCCCTGGCATGCCCACATGGTCTGTGGGAAAGACAAGTGCCCAGGAGGGATAGTCTTAGCTCTTTTCAACATGAAACAAGACCAGAAGACATGACATCAGATGTTTTCCCTCCTGGTACTTCTATTCACTTTAGCAAACTGTAATTGTCCTCTCCTGTTTTGATTACTTTAAATTAATAAAAATGGGAAGTGCTTTGTTTGTGCTGAGATTCTTGAAGTCAAAAGTTGGGTTCTTTGGTACCTCACTTAGATCTTTATAGTATACCCTTAGATTTGCAAGACTGAGGTTTGCTGTCCATAAGGCTGGATGGTGCCAATATTTTATTTGTTACAAAATAAAGCCTAATCTTAACTAATATCTAATAATTTAGAGGTATACTTAAGATTTTTAGATTTCTTGAAAACTTCAATATTCTTGGAAACTTACTGGACCTGAGTTAATTCCTTCTTAGTCTAGGGAAAAGGATCATCACTAGAGTTCCTTCCCAAACCTCACCAGTAGCAGTGAAACATGTTCCTGCAGCAGCCTCAGTCTATCGGAATTTGGAATACCACTTACACGAACCAATCCTGTTGAATTAGGTTTTCCTGTTTTCCAAATGGAATGATGTTTCAATTCCTCTTTATATGTTTAAGGCCTACAAGTTGATTTGTTGTTGTTTCTTGGCTCTTCTGCTTTTGTCTTTGTTTTTTGTTTGTTTGTTTTCTTGTTTTTTGCATTAAACTGTGTGCACTACTTTTCTGCTCTTTTTGAAGCATGCATATAAATCAAGAAATTTATTTTCACTTAATATTTACAGAGAATACAAGCAGTTATGGAAGTGACTCTGTGGCTTTTTCTTTCCTTTCACAGATGTATGATATTAGTAATTCAATTTAATTATATCAAACATATTTATACAGATAATTTTTTAGCTTCCTACAATGATCAGATTACTTTAAAATCTGTATGAATGACTTTCATAACATTTTTTATTGATTGTTTTCTAATTCTTAGTACACTTTAAAATATTAACAGCAGTAGTGTGAAAGGATGTCTTATAAAGACTTAGAGCATTGGCCTTCTGCTATACCAGGTTTCTTTGTTCCCATTATTCCTAAATCAAGCTGTCTTGTCAGGAGAATTTTAATGAGATGCTAATGGAGCCATTGTTCTTTCCTTCTAAACCTGTCTCACATTAATATGCAAATATATTGAAGCTAATGAAAGAAAATTACTACAAAAATTCAGCTAACTTCATAAAAGGTAATCATTTTGTGATTTTTTTTAAATTAGTAAGTACATGTAGATATGTTGGATTTAAAGAATGCAAATTTCATTGGAATAATGAAATTATACCTGAGATAGGACTTTCAGATATTCACTAAAATGTGCTGGATTTCTTTATTTTTAAATCTAAAATTCTCTAAAAATGTTGAAAAGTAGTGAACTTACAATTTTTAACTTACCTATCTACCATTATAGAAAATAAATCCAATTCACAATTCTATTACTGTCAAGTATTTTCAGATTCAAAAAATTATAAAATATAGTCAATGATATAGTCATATTTGAGGTTTTGTGTGTATGTGTGTGTGTATGTGTATGTGTATACATTTATATTTGTTTATAAAGATACTTTATATCTTTACAGAACATTAATTTGGTGACTTTCTATTCTTGGATATCTCTAAAGTTAAACATTACAAAGATACAATTAGCAAAATTATCTAAGTTGTCAACGTCTTCAAGGATAAAGAGGCATGGCTGAAAGGGTATAAAGAGAAGCCTGGTGTTGGTGAAAGGGTTGGGCCTTTGTTCTGTCCCATAAGTCTTCCAGGACTCCAGGGTGAGATGCAGAGAGTGCTGAGAGTTGTGAAGTGCATGTCAAATAAACGTGTTCATAAACAGAAGGATGCTAGACTACAGACCAATAAGATATCCCTTTCCCTTCAAGTTAGTCTGTCAGTATCCTCTGTAATTTGTCTTCAGTTCTTATATATAAAGCCTTTTAACTGACATAGAATTCTGCTGTGGCATATCTACCATCATCTTAAGTCACTGTTATTTACATAGTCCCCTTTATGCATTTTGTATGAGGAAATTGTGCTTGTAATCTTTAATTATATCTATGGTAATTTGATAATAAAATATTAATAATTCAAAATGTAGATGGATGGGAATATAAGTTATTAGGAGGAAAGATAATTAAAATACAGTAAAATTAGAACTAAATAAAGCCCAAGTCATAATGTGAAAC
Organism: Montemys delectorum; assembly: GCA_019843815.1. Taxonomy (NCBI): domain Eukaryota; kingdom Metazoa; phylum Chordata; class Mammalia; order Rodentia; family Muridae; genus Montemys; species Montemys delectorum. Next base: position 10,320 of record JADRCD010171900.1, read on the forward strand.
TGCAAAGTAAGAATAAATGTTACTGAATTTTATTAGAAGTTCTTGCCATGTTATCTATATTATTTTTATTAACAAGCCAAGTAATCAAAAAAACACTTTCCTAGGAATGTAATATGAATTTTAATGATTAATAAAAATAGCTAATTGAAGTATGTTGGCTACTCTTCTATAGTACAAATTAGTTCAAAGCTTTACAATGTCTTGCTTAAAATATGTGGAGCCCTAGGCTTGGTATGATGTCATTGTAGTTATGTGCACTTGCTGTTTTGTTATTGTTGTTGTTGTTTTGTTATTTCAGAGAACACAGGTTTGTTTCATAACACCCAGAAGTTACCTCAGAACTCTCTTTAACTCTAGTTTCAAGAATCCATTTACCTCTTCTGGTCTCTAATCATACTAAGCATTCTAGGTCACCAGGTCACATAAAAAAAGAAATAGTCTCTCTCTCTCTCTCTCTCTCTCTCTCTCTCTCTCTCTCTCTCTCTCTCTCTCTCTCTCTCTCTCTCTGTGTGTGTGTGTGTGTATGTGTGTGTGTGTGTTTGTGTGTGTGTGTGTTTGTTTTATTGGGTTTTAATCTAAGAACTTTGTACATGCTAATCCAGTGCTCTACTACCAAGCTATCAGCTCAGGTCAACTTATTGTTTTAATTGCATTTTCATGATTTAGAGACTGAAGAAATCCAAACCAAAACAAACAAACAAACAAATAAATAAATAAATAAATAAATAAATTTATTTTAAGGAAAATTATGTATATATTCACATTTGCTTAAATAAATATTAAGTGTAGGGATTATAGGGTGCTGCAAATAATAATTCTCAGGAACAACATTCCTGAGAATGCGGCATTAAGGAACAGCAAGCACATTGAAAAGTTTGCTAATTCCTCAACTTACAAATGACTCTTGTTTGTGACATATGTACATGTAAGTCAGGGTATGAGTACATGTTCACAAATGTTGCTGGCCCTCTTATTTAAAAAATCACATAATAACAGTGAATGAAG
>JADRCD010171905.1:0-10797 GCA_019843815.1 Montemys delectorum
TATTTTTTCCCCTTCAAAGTGAGAGTGAAACATCCACACTTTGGCCTTCTTTCTTGTTAAGCTTCATATGGTCTGTGAGATGTATTGTGGGTATTCTGAGCTTTGTGTCTAATATCCACTTATCAGTCAGTACATACCATACATGCCCTTTTGGGTCTTTTTACCTCACTTGTCCTTTTCAATAGATGAGTAGTATTCCATTGTGTAAATGTGCCACACTTTCATTTTCCCTTGAGAGACATCTGGGTTGTTTCCAGCTGCTGAGACAGAACAAAGGCCACATTACTTAATCCTCTGCTGTTAGGCTATTGGTGTCAATCACCTAAGCCAGCAACTTTTTTGCCCTCAGAAAGCGCAAGAAAGTTTTTAGGACTTTTTAAATGTTGTCATCAACATTTCAGTATAGTTAGAGAGCTAGACCTTCCAGAGACCCTCAGACTTTAAAGCCACACTATAGTCCTACTATGTGCCCCAGCCACTACCCTCTCCAAGACTGTAGGCTACTAGTACTTTGCCATTCTGATTGGTGTAAGGAGGGAATGTCAAGGTCTTTGTATAACTCTAACCAAGAAAATGAAAGATCTGCATGATAAAAATTTCAAGTCTCTGAGGAAAAATTTACTTTTAAAGTTATTTTTTCAGTAGTTAAAATAAAGTAACAAATTTTTCCAAGATGTACTTCTTGGTATGTACTAACACCTGAAATGTAAAAATTCTACATCAGACTTAAGATTTTTATTTGTCATATGGCTAAGGACAGGGTCCTCAGTTTATTTTGTATCTAAAATTGTAAAGAAACAGGATATTTACTGTTTTCTTACATTTGATCTTGTAATAACTTCATGCATATTTTAAGCCCAATGACATCAAATAGTTGAACTTTGTTACTCCCAGCTTTCATATGAGACAGATATTTGATATTCTTACAATCTTTAAAACTAGTTAAGGTCATTTAGCAAGAATTATCCCAAATAACATTGGATTTTTAACATATAGAAACTGTTGGAAATTACTTTAAATATGCTTTGCTTTGCTTTGTGCTTTCAGTAACGATCAGTGATTGATGGAGTATATGAGTCATGGTTGATAAGCTTTAAGATTGAAAACCACTGAAAGAGTAATATAATAATAAATTGAGATTTCCTCATTTTATTTCATTTACAGGAAACCAGAAAAAGCAAATTTAAAAAAAATAAGTTTTTTTTTCTTCATGGCAGAATACTTTAACATTCTTATTTCTTTGGTTAGAATATTCTGTTAGGGGTATGAATCTTTTATACCAGTAATAAAATGGAAGGAAGAAGTTACAGTCACAAAAATGATCAGAGCAAGACTACTTCAGCTTAAAGAGTTTATTTTATAGCTGCATAAACATGGTAATTTATTTATATAATTGTTTTATTATATACACCTATGTCTATTCTATTGAAATATACAGTCTTTACTTGTATAATATACAAAAGTTAAAAGATAATTTTTTAATTTAATATTTATTTTCACTAAGAATGTCAATTAAATGAAGCCAGAGTATATACACAGCTAAAACAGTTTTGGTCTGATAAATAAATATCTTTATTATTTTTCAGTAATTGACAATTGTTTTACCACATTCTGAAGCATATTCACTCATTTATGGGAAAATTTTGAGAATGAATTTTTACAAAGAAACAGAAATATCAGAAAAGATTTAGTCAAAATAAAAACAATTATTCATCTTAAATCATTTAAATCACTTGTATTTGTTACATGAAATATCCTCAGTACTAGTAAATTCATAATGGCTACAAAGGCTATAACTATCATTTCACTATAGAGTTTTTTTTTTAAAAAAAACAGTTTTGAACAAATATCCCAAAGTTTGGTATAATTACAATAATTTGATTGAATAAGTTTTTATAAAGAATGTTGTCTATAATTTTATTTGCTGGGGAAAAACTACTGTTAGGCTTTTGGAATTTGTTGGTCTAATTCTGAGTAAATGTTTGTGCATATATATGTACTGGTAAGTGTGTGAGTTCATAAAATAGGATGTGTATGTGTGTGTTTGTGTGTGTGTGTGTGTGTGTATCCTAATAATTAACAGTTTTAACATCCTTCTTCTTCTTCTACTTCTTCTTCTTCTTCTTCCTCTTCTTCTTCTTCTTCTTCTTCTTCTTCTTCTTCTTCTTCTTCTTCTTCTTCTTCTTCTTCTTCTTCTTCTTCTTCATTATTATTATTATTATTATTATTATTATTATTATTATTATTATTGTTACTACTTTAACTTTTTTATAGTCCTGTTGTTACCCTCCTCCCAGTCTGTCCCGCCATAATTCCTCATCTCATTCCTCCTCCCTTCTGTCTCCAAGAGGATGTCCTTACTTCCGTTCCCCTCAAACCCCTTTCCCCTACCAAGCTTCCCCACTCCCTGGGCATCAAGTCTCTAGAGGGTTATGTGCCTCTTCTCTGACTGAGTCCAGACCAGGCAATCCTCTATTCTATTCCTCTAGAGACTAATAACTAACACAGTTTAATATTAAAAATTAATGTTTGATAAGAATTTGTAATATAATTAGTAAGTTGAAATAAATCAAAATATCTCAAATAATATTCATGCTTTTATTATATATTTAATTGCTTTAAAAATTGTCAACACAAATAGAAAGTCTAGTCAGAACTAGTAGTTGTTAACAAAACAGGGGAATGTTTAATAATTTATTCAGATTAATATGAATGCCTTCATTAAAGATAAGAATGCACATGTGTGTTTTCCTACAAGAAAAATTCATTCTAGTCTATACTGGTAGAAGTTGAAGAAACACTAATTTTATTATAAATTTACAAATAAAATTAAATATGTATAGCTTGTATAACATGTTAGTCTATGTCAGAGGAATGTTTATTTGAGAATTACTATGCAGGGTTGATTGACACTCAGACAATGTTTAAAGTAATACAGGATTATTACATACTAAGAGATGCAGCAACACAATAATTTTAACTATTCAGTTTCTAAATTAACTTGTTACAATGATTACTATTGGTTGCTTATTATGAGGTATGTAGTCTTGCTTTTCTGTACCACGAAGGTTTTTTATGAAAACTTTGCATTTTTTGGTGTTTTAAGAATCAAGCGATGAATAGATTTTATTGTGATGTGCTCTGCTCATTATTCTTAGAGCTGACATATTAAAAAACAGTGATGAAATAAACTGTTTATTTTTATTTTTTAAATAAATTATTTATTATTCAGGCGTATGCATATAAATTAAATTAATTTACTGTTCTTTTTTTTCTTTTTAGTTAAGAATATTGACTGTGTAGTACCCATTAAAATGAATGTTATTTTCCTTCTAATAACTGAGAAATTGTGTCTACTTATTCTCTGGAGAAACTGATGAAGAAAAATACGTTGTTTCCTTGGCGCACCTGATACCTGAGTATACAAGTAACTTTAATCATGGTAGTACCTAATACATATGTACTTCTGCTTAGCCTTGTGATGTTCAGTACTATAGTACCAAGTCAATGTGAAAAGTAATATGGGAAAAATGATCTTTCAGAGGAAGGTTCTTCTTGATAAACCCATTAGCTGCTTTCTCAGACTATATATCCTTCAAATTTTCTACAAAAAAAATTTAAAAGTCAGAAATCAGAGCTTCATTGGATTTCAGCTTTAACAGTATTCAAACATTTTTGGATATCTAAGAGATTCAAATTTTGAAATTAAAAAGTGATCATTTGAAACCTTTCTTTTATCTATAAATAAAAATAATTGAGTTATACATTCATAGCATATGTTCACTTGACAAAACATCACTGTAAAATCAATAAATACATGCATATTTTAATACATGTAGTAATCTTTGATACATGTGCTTCTTAAATAATAAACAGGAAGATGCATGGGGACTTTACAATTTCTACAGTATTAGAAAAGTTATTTGAATTTTAATATTTTGTATGCAATAAACTTGCCTTCCAATATGTGGAGCTGAGAATGATTTGAAAATCAATACTATGTTCAATTTCCATCTCCCAATTATGTTTTACTGCAAGATATTAAAGTTTTAAGGCATTGTACATGTTGCAATGTGGAAACCTATAATCATATTTTGAGATAAACTGAAGTCAAAAGTTTACTGTACTTCTGATTAATTTTTAATTTATGCAGATCTATTTACCAACCTTTTAACCAGAAATACATGCTTGGGAAAATTATTTCAATATTATGCACAACCTTCTGTTTTCTTCTAGTTTTTAAAGCTATATGAGAGAATTCTGAGGTCACATTTGTTTTGAACCTTATTCTGAATATAAGACACATGAGAGTTAAATTGTAATGTGATGTGCAAACATTTTTGATGATCTAAAATACAGAATTTGCTCTTACTTGCCTTCTACATTGCATAGCAAATTGGGGGACAAACTGTTTACAGCTGTGATTGGTTAGACACTGACCTCTATAGAATAGCAGCTACATAAAGTTTACATTTCTAATGTGCTTTATTCTATAAATGAGCTTTATTCAATTAGGTGATCAGAAAGTCTTCTTGAATATAATTTCTCCAATATTTTTACTTACTTTATAATGGGGAAATATTTCATTAAATTATTATTGAGGCAATATTGTTAGAAAATTTCCCTAAAATATTTTTGTTCACACCAGACAGGAGGTGTAACAATATACCAAAGAAATTATTCCAAACAAGTGCAAGTTGGTGAACCAGTGAATTAGCAATGTTGCTTACATAATCATGAGTGAAGTGAAGGTAACCACATCACTGAAAATCTCCCAATGCAAAGGTATCCACTTAGGAAAATGCAAAGCTTGTGCCATATGTTTCTCCCAAGTCTCTTCCTCCCTAGCTTCATTTAATATTTGTGTAACCTAAGATAGAGACCTCATGAGCCCAAGCTTTCGATGTGTTCCTGACTCCCATTATTAGGCTTTCCTCTCATCGTGTGAAGAAATGGATCTATCCAGAACAGTTATACAAATAGAACACTACATACAACTGTAAACACATTGAAAGTAATAATTTTTCAGCTGCCTTATTCTTAAATTTTATTTAAATGTAATTTTATGTTATACATTAATAGAAAGAAAATAAATTAATTCTCTTCTGTGATGCTCAAAAAACTTTAATTTTTTTTTCTATTTGAAGTCATGTTACAATTTATCTGTTTCATAGTTACTTTGCCTTACAATTGCCTTATCTTGGTATGACCTTACAAATCAAAATGCAATAATTTCAATTTCACTGAATGACCTTACTCATATATACAAACATATTGCAATAAAATTTCCTAGAAATGTCTTTAACAAATAATTTTGTTTGACACAGGCTATACTTAAAATTATTATTCTCAACTGTATTAGGAAGACAGTGCATGACTTTCAGTAGTCAGTGACTAGAGTATATGATATGAAGGAAAGAAAGAAATGTCAAAAATTACTTAGGTTAAAATAGTACTGAGAGGATTAAAGCATTTCCATTAAAATCTGTAATAATTTTGTCCCCTAGGAACACACACAGGAAAGTGATGGAGTTGAAGTCTCCATTAAACCTTTTAAAACAAGTTACAGATAGATGAATTTTAGGATCTATCTATGTAGAGTTTACTTTATGAAATCTTTCTCCTGGAATATTTAGTACCAGAAATCTAAGTAAAAATACTTTAATGATATGTGAACAACATGAAATTATCAGAAAAGAAGATTGTGTTGTCTGGGGGAAGGAGGAGAACAAGACAATTACTACTTTTCATATTAAAAGCAGATATTTGCAAATAATAAAATTTTACTTACAAACATCAAACGTGATAATATAAACAAAATAAATAACCCTCTAAGTTGAAGTTATTTTTCCTCAATTATATATCTGCTAATAATAAAGAAGTGAAGATTTTTAAAAATGTAATTTAACTTAACTTCATATATTTAGCTTTAAATATAAACTGTCTATAGCTTTAAATATAAACTTTAAATTTAAACTGTCATAAATTTACCTTTAAAATACATAGTGATCTTAGTAACAGTGAAATAATGATCATGGAATTATATGAAGGGTCCAGTGATTAATAAACAGATCAATATCCTATATCAAAGTACCACTGTATTTTCATGGATAATTGATCCAAATTTATGTAAGCATATGAAGCAGAAACCTATCTAATATTCCTAATTTGAAGTAGAAATTTTTAAGATGACGTTAGTAATACCAAAACAGCAGGCTAAGTAATAAGCTCCATACCAGGAATGGATTACCTTTTTCTGAGTTATTAGTAAATCAGTTCCTAAAGAAACCCAAATATTTCAGGCAATTGATATTTTTCTTGGGTGGATTCTAGTACAACCCATCTCCTAAATGGATACTGTATCAAGCTGATTTCCAACAACTTATTACTATGTTCATAGATTAGTGAATCTCTAAACCCATATCTGAGTCTGTTTTCCCCTGTAGTAGATCGTAATTAACATAAAGGTCAATGAGCAGAGACTAAGAATCTGTCCATTATTTATGTCTCAATGGGACATATATACTTAATACTTCTCCTCAGTTCTGCAGCTTCTTCATAGAAGAGGGTTAGGAAAGATTTTACAATCTAGTGAGACCATGCAATATGAGGTTGATAAGGAAATATTTTTCTGGAAATAACAAAGCAGTTGTACATATGAAGCCATACCAATTGTGACAGCAGGCAAAAATCCTATGCAATCTTAAGCCATAAAAAGTTCCAATGTTGACAGAGTAGATGCACTTGGATTCCCAAAGTTATAGTTTCTGGCAGATTATAAGTTAGGTTTGTTTTTGTTGTTGTTTTGTTTTATTTTGTCTTGTTTGGTAACAATGTATTCCCTAGTAGGGTGACAAAACAAAATGGTGAGCCCTGTATGCAAGTGTACATGGATAACACAAACTACACTTCATAAATGAAGAAAAGAGATTTTGGCATGATATTGAGTGGGTAAGATGTTGGTATGCACAGAAGATGAGCTGAGAGGCAGTGATACAAATATTCAAAATATACTCACATATCAAAATGCTTTAAAAATAGAGGAAAAATATAAACTCAATCTTTAAATGACTTTTTAAAATTAAAAAAAGCCTTAAATTCATAAATCAAACTGAAATATTGCACAGTGTGTTCACTGGAATATAAAATTCTTATGAAAGATAAATCTAAAGTTGTATCTGATGGCTTGTCCCTTTATATTTTAGGAAATGAAACTTTATGAATAGGAAAGATAATCTCTTGAGTCTGTTACTACCAAAGCATTAGATTTATGTATTTCAAGTACAAATAATAAACGTAGTTTCTTGCAGCATGGGAAGATTAACAACATAAAATTCCCCAAACTTCATACAGAAAAGTTCAAATATTTTGGTTGATTGCTTGTGCTTATGTTTGCAACTGTAAAAATGCTTTTAGAGTCTTATGAAATGCTCAGAGCTGTTGTAATAACATATTCCTATGATGATTAAGCAATGCTATTTCTTAAGCTACAGAACATATTTTAGTTTAATTAGATTACTTATTTAAAAAATGTTTTAACTAAATTTCCTATGGGCACAATATACAATGTTAGAGAAGGCATATTCAAATATGTTTAATATAATAGAAAATTTTTTTGGTGAATTGGTACCATAGTAATTATAAGATAGTTCAATGAGAACTTTAGTTCTTTTAAAGTAGTCTACCTCACAAATATTCATATGATGTGAAAGGGAAATGCATTGTATAGAAATCTTGATGGAGGAATTTTCGTTTTGACAGCACATCTTACATGTAACAATCTTCACACTTTAATTAGTAACATACTCTTTTTTTTATTATCTTATTTATTTTTTTGCAGTCTAGTCTTTATACTCCTCCCAGTTTTTCCTCCAGCAGTTCCATTCATTCCATTCCTCCTCTCTGTCTCCATGAGGATGTTCCCACACCTCCACACCTCCCTACTACTTGAGGCTCAACAAAGGGGAGAGCGAATTCATAGAGCCTACCTCCAGTAGAAAGACAGGGCATCAAGTGGAGAGATGGAGTTGTCATCCCACAGTCAAAACCTCTGACCCATAATTGTTTCTCTCTAAAAGAACTGCAAGTGGAGAAGAGACTGAAGGAAAGGAGGTCCAGTGATGGGCCCAAATTGGGCCCACTCTTTTGTCCTTTTATTTTTTGGTTTTTGTTTGTTTGTTTGTTTTTTGTTTTTTGTTTTGTTTTGTTTTGTTTTTGATTTTTTGGGCTTCTCTGTGTAGCCTTGGCTGTCCTGGAACTCACTCTGTAGACCAGGTTGGCTTCTAACTCAGAAATCCTCCTGTCTCTGCTTCCCAAGTGCTGGCATTAAAGACATGCACTACCACTGCTCAGCCCACATACTCCTTTTTAAGTCCTTCATTTTACACTTTATTAATATCCAGTATTTTAAGTCTGGTTGTTGTAACTGCCAAAGTCATTGTAACTTCAGTAACACCAAATTGCTTCGATCGTTCACAAACCCATGATAACTATCTCCAGTGCCACCACATTCACCATGACCTAGGTTGTCACCAAAGCCATGAAAACCACTGAAATTTCCTCTACAACCAAAATGGTCTTTGCCACTAAAAGTACCTCCATAATCACTACCAATAATTCTAGAAAGACCTTAGCCTCTTTGTTTGGGTGAAGCACTAGCCTTCCCTTGATTCCATGAGCTATGCTCACTTCACAGCTCTGACCATTCACAAGAGTCTGTTTCCAAATGTCAGTCTTACCCATATAGCTGTGATTTATCATGGATTACAACAACAAAGCATGTTTTTTCCTGACATCCTCTCTCAGTCGTGATTTCAATCATTTCAGTTTTCCTGTATTCAAAATTATCTCATCAGTAATATTTGATGTTATTCGGTATCTTCTTTTACAAAGTTAAGTGGGCATAGTCTTTGAGACTCTTCTAATTTTTTCACCTTTAAGAAATGTATTTTTTTATTATCTTTAATCTTTTTTTTACAGTCCAGTTGTTTTCCAACTCCTGTTTCCCCCATCTCATTCCTCCTACCCCAACTCAAAGAGGATGTCCCTACCTCCTCACCCACACATTGCCCCCACCACCAGACCTCCCCATTCCCTGTGGCCTCAAGTCTCTCAAGGGTTAGATGCATCTTCTTTCACTGAGGCCAGCCCAGTCTGTATATGTGTATATGTGTTGGGGGCCTCATATTAGCTAGTGTATGCTGCCTGGTTGATGACTCAATGTCTTGAGTTCTCAGGAGTCCAGGTTAGTTGAGACTGCTGGTCTTCCTATGGGATTGCTCCTCCTTGACTTCTTCTAGCCTTTCTCTATTCAACCATAGGGGTCCCTTACTTCAGACCACTGGTTGTGTGTGAGTATCTGCTTCTATCTCAGTCAGCTGTTTGTTGGGCCTCTCAGAGGGCAGCCATGCTAGGCTCCTGTTTATCAGTACATTGTCTTGCTGATAAAGTTTTCATTGATTCCTCAACTCTTCCATCCACCTTGTGTGGCCTTGTAGTCATTAATATTTGTATACACTTCCTCCATAATGTAGTATGTGACAAATCTAAATCCCTTTTGAAGTTGGTTGTTTGTTTTTGTTTTTGTTCTTGTTGATGGTGGTGGTGGTAGAGGTGGTAGTTTGGGCTTTCTTGGAGTACTTTTGATTTAATATCATACACATTCATGGGTATTTCATAATTGTTCAAAACAGTTTCAGATTCTTTGAGTAATTTCAAGCTTAACCCTCCAATGAAGATCTTCTAAGGCTTTTCTGGCTCCTTAGGAAACCCTCACTTAAACATGACTGAAGAAAAATAAGAACTTTTAGTGATGTTTTCTCAACCACATCAATCTCAAGAAAAGAGTAAACTAATGAAAGTACCTCCTTCAATTGACATTTAATGATAATCAAAATGAATAAATTCTCTCAATATGTGGAAGACTTCATTGAGTGCTATATATGCCACAAAGGGAAAAATCATTCATTAACCTCCAAGGTCTTAGAAATTTTAACTTTTTTTTTCATTCCACCATAATCTGGGACTTTATAGGTTATAAATGTGAAATATATAGAAATCTTAATATTTTAAAACTTGTAATTATATAGTTTAAATGTGTTTTCTGATATCTGCTCAATTGATGATATTCACTGCTAGGTTTAAACAATTCTCATTCATGTCCTCACATAATTGTCAGACTAGTAACACCAGTAAACAGATATTATTCTAACTTAAAATATAAAAAATGTATAATTTGTAGGAAAATTTTTCAAATCATCCATATTTAATCCAAGGAATTTCAATACTGATTCTGAAATGCTTGATGTCATCATGCACTTTCCTTATCAGAAATGATATTATTCAAAAATGTGGGGCAGTATAGGGCAGTGGTCTGTTCAGACAACTTAGGCTCAGTCAAGTAATGGCCTTGAGCTCTGGAGCCTCAGTGGGCAGTTTTCTGCTTGCAGGGGCCAGAAGGAACTCTAGTATAACTCCTGAGTCTTTGGCTTCTGCTTCAGTCACAACCCATCACAGCTGCAGGAGTTGTGCTCCATCAGGCAGACAATGCTCCAAGCTCCTAGCATTCTAGCTGGATCCTACCCCCAGTCATCTGACCACAGCCAGATATGCCACACCCCAAAAATATAAGGGGAGGTTTACCCTTTCATAGTTCTCTTGCTCTTTGTATCTTCCCTCTCTTGCTTCTTCTCTTCCTCTCTTTTTCTTGCTCTTTTGCCCTCTTCCTCCTCTCTCTTGATGTTTGTTCTCATCTCTTGCCTTCTTGCTATCTTGCTTTCTTTTCTTTCCTTTCTTGCT
>JADRCD010171906.1:0-15232 GCA_019843815.1 Montemys delectorum
GTTAAGCATATACCCAAACACAAATGTATCCACACATACAGATAGCCAACACTATAAAATAAATCATTAATAAAAATGAATATGAATGTATAAAAACAACACCACAAAATAAATACAATTTCTACATGGCTTTTATTAATCCTTTGACTTGAAATGAAGTTACTTTTTTCAAAGTCAGCAGTAGAATGACTTCAGACATATTCTGAAATCTTACTAGAGACTGGAAAGCTGTCTTATAACTGTTGAATACCATATCTTATCAATGAGATTTCTAGAGTACTGGTCTAAAAGTACTTAGTATTCTTATATATTAAAATATCATTCCCCAAAAGAAATAGCAGAGGACAGAAACTTTGGCACCAAGCTGATATAGGTTTATATTTTACTTTTTTTCTTGGTCAAAACAGATGGCTCAGGTTCAGAATGAATCGTACTTGTATGATTATTGTAATCAAGCCCCAAAATAATTTGGTAAGAAATTCAAAAGACTCTTCACTGTTGTCAATAAATAGGAATATAAAAATTGTAGAGGTTCACAGAAATGAGTCCTTAGATTATTTAGAAGCATAGTGCTTGATATGACTGGTAAAGTTTTGTTATTGTTGTTGTTGATGTTTGAGTGTGTGTGTGTGTGTGTGTGTGTGTGTGTGTGTGTGTGTGAGTTTACTGATTTACAGAATTGGCTTTTAAGCATTTTCTCATTTATTGACAGTTTTTATTGGTTATTTTATTTATTTACATTTCAACTGTCCCCCTTCCCAGTTTCCCCTCCACAACCCCCCCATCCCATCCTTCCTTCCCTTTGCCTCTATGAGGGTGCTCCTCCACCCACCCACCCACTCCTGCCTCACCCATTCTATGCTGGAGCATCAAGGCTACATGAGACCAAGGTCCTCCCCTCCCACTGATGCTAGATAAGACAATCCTGTGCTACATATGTAGATGGAGCCATGGATCCTTCCATGTATACCTTTGGTTTGTAGTTTAATCCCGTGAGTTCTGGGGGTGGGAACAGTTAGTTGATGGGGCTGCAATCCCCTTCAGCTCCTTCAGTCCTTCCCCTAACTCTTCCATTGCAGTCCTAAGGCTGAATCCAATGTTTGGTTGTGAGTATCTGCATCCATCTTAGTCAGGTACTGGCAGAGCCTCTCAAAGGAGTCATATCAGGCTCTTGTCAGCAAGTGCTTCTTGGCATCAGCAATAGTGCCTTGTATGTGTTTGGTGTCTGCATATGGGATGGATCCCTAGGTGGAGTGGTCTCTAGATGGCCTTTCCTTCAGGCTCTGATCTGTTTTTTGTCATTGTGTTTCCTATTTATTGATAGTTTCATATTTAATAAAACAGAAAATAATCATATTTATCCTTTTTTCCCCTCCAATACCCACAAAAAAACCTTCTATCACCCCCTTCTTTTACCCCTTTCATGTTATGACAATACTTTAAGTCTAATTAATGTTAGAGGCCCATGAGACCATTCCATTTCCCTCAGAAGTTATCACCTGACAGTAGTTCCTCAGGAAGGGGTAGTTTCTGGTGAGCATCTCCCACAATCAATGCTAGAACTTTGGCTGGCTTGATCTTATACTGACCATATGAGGTAACTGAAACTGTCTTGAGTACATGGGTACAAAAGCCACATCAAAGCCATTTCACAGCACCCCTTGTTCTTCAAATGTTTACATTTATCTACATCATCTACTGCATTTTTTGTGGACCTTACTAGAGTTTAGAGGTATTGATAAAAATGTCTGATGATTTCAGAGATATATAATTGCTCAAAGTATTGGTTTTGTTGTTTAAATTTGTTCTATTTTTAACTTTGAAAAAATACTTAATAGTTAACTTTTGACTTTCTCAGCTGCAAATGATGATAAAGCTGTTTTATAAAATCTCTGAATTAGTAATGAAAGTTTATATGGAGGCTTTGAAAAACTGAGCTTTAAGTATAGTTAATACTCAATATGATAAATTGAACTAACCATAATGAAATTCAACTCCCAGTGAATTGTAAGTATAATTTCAGGCAATACATTCCAAGCAGAAATTCAGATATAGATGAACAAACAAGCAGAAACAAGCTAATTCTAAAATATAATTAACTGGATAATGTCCACAGTCAAATCTGCAATTCTTATTTATAATGATCAATTTTATGTATTATTTATTCTAAAAATTATATAATTAATATATTTAAGGTATTACAGATTGCAACACTTTAAAGTTATTGAAAGTTAACTTAGTTTTACAAGCTACTGTTTGGTAATAAAATGATAGTTTCAAATTTCTTATAGAAGACATAATTGATTATAAGATTTATTTGCAAGGGTGAGACTACTCTGAACGTGTCATCCTTCTCATGTGCTTTTTGCTTACCACTGAAATAAAAATCATTAAATATTTTCCTAGGTAAATATGTAAATTTCTAAATGACATAAATAAAGACTAGATCAATACAGTGATTTCATGTGTTAAAACTCTAATTTTAAAGTTTTCAGAAGTTCTAAAGCAACTTTCTGAACTTCATTTACATAGATACATGTTCAAGACCTGTTAACCCTAACCTAATGTTAATCCATTTCTTCAAGAGCAAATGTAGTGTAGACCAAAGTAATTGTCCTGAACAAGCACTTTCTCTGATTAGACTCTCCAAGTGTTTTCATAGAAATCCACTTTATCAGGAAACAATATTCCAAGAAATGGTTTAAACGTTCCTTTTGCTAATGCCACTTGAATGCTATTGGTCCTGGAGGAAAAACTTAAAGAGATATAAAAAGTTAATTAGATATAGCACATGCAAATGATTATGATTACTTAATTAGCAGAATCCCTTAAATTGGCACAATATGCAATCGAATATGGAGCTTAATGGCTTTGTTATTAATCAATTCTTAATGTAAATAGTTTGAAGCTTGTGTTGCTTTGTAGTGTTCATTATAAATAGTCCCTGTGGGAATCACAAGTTTATTTCATTAAAACTCGTGCCTGCTGCTAATTGCTGCTAGGAAACATGCACAAATTAATTGTGTTGTAGAAGCCAATGATGTAAATTTACAAGCTTCTGGGGGGACTGCTGGGGACAGCTGTGCTGGAGTTCATTCTATTCCGTCAAGATAGGGAATGTGCAATAGTCGGTGATACTGAGCTGTTTTAAATCAACAACAAATAGTTACAGAGTACTATACTCACAGATGTTTAAAAGGCAAAAAAAAGTTTAAAATGTTTATTTTTGCTAATTTATATACATTTAGACTATGAACAATTAATTTGTAAGTACTCAGCAAAAACAAATTATGAATATACTCAGAAGTATTTTAAAAGACATACTGAATTCTAAAATACAGAAAGAATATCATGTTCCTTGTAGCTGCCATCTCACTAATCTATGTGTGTATGTGCATGCTTTATACATGCCGCCTCTGTATCCAGGAATTACTTGCCTGGGCAGGTGCTTATGGATGCAGCGGTTGAACCTCTGGTGTCTTCCTTGGTCAGTTCCTCACCTTAGTTTTTTGACACCAGCTCTCTCTCTGAATCTGAAGATTGTGATTTCACTACCTGGCCAGTGAGGTCTTGACATCTAATATGTCCATCTCCCAGTCTGTGTAACAGTGAATTCGAGTTTTATGTGGGTTTCTTGTTTCTGAATTCAGGACTTCATGCTTGTGCGAGAGCATTTTACCTGCTTAAGTCACCTTTCATGCCCTATTGCTAACACTTAATGTTTACAAATTATCTTTTCAGCATATAAGCCCTTAATTTTAAAACCCAAATGCTGAAATACTGAACATAATGGGAAGAAATTCTTATGAGAAAGCAACACTGGCTTTCAAGCACTCTAGAAAAAGGAGAGCATGTGTATTCTTATCTGACCACTCTAGTCTTACCTCATCTCAATGAGAACATCATCGTTCAGCAGTGGGTAAAAACAGTAAGTATGTAAGTGCGGATGTGTTCCTACATCTTAATGTTTATGATATTTGTATGAAATATTTATATTTGGTTTCTCTTGCTTTATTTTTAATTATTTAATATGAAAACTACATTTTGTTAGTACTTTTAAAGTTTCTTTCCTTACTGCCTCCAGCTCCCTAGCATTTATAAATCCTATGAAAAGTCCCCAGAATTCCAAATTTCACACAATTGCAAAAACTATCTGCAGCTGACAAAATCTGTCCCCTGTAAGAGCACAAGGTAAATCAGAGTTAGCTGCTGTAGATAATCTGAAACAGCCCCATATCCCACACCTTGCTTCAAACAGAAGCCTGTTCTTATTTCTGTGTTTTTTAAAAGAAACCCAAAACCTCACTACAACCTTCCAAATTTGAAGAAATGAGATCAGAAAGGCAGTGTGAAGCTCTGTTATACAGGGCTGTTTAAAGCTTTTATACCTCACTCTGATGACATAGAGATTAGTAACTGAACACAGGCAGATGGATTATCCATGGGAACTTTAGCATTTTGATTTAAGCATTTGTTATAATTTTCCTTCTGGATGCTGCTTTCACTGCATCCCATCAATCTTGATGTATCTTTACATTTATGCTCAGTACAATTAAAAATGTGTTTTTCTAAGACTTCTTCTTTGATCTATGCAATACAGGCAGTATGTTTGCTGATTGATTTTTTTTTTAAATGCTTGAGGGGACACTCCAGATAACTGTTTGAATCTGACTTTTGTCTGTTGTCATCTGAAGATGTCCTCAGTATATTTTATTAGTTTGCATTTGTTAAGATAAGAACATTGTGGAGCATGGTCATGTTTTCTATGCCATTGATATATACTTTCATGACACTAACATCTGGAATTCAAGACTATAAATAGTAGATAATACTTTGGATGTATTCTTAAATTTGATTTGCAAGTCTTTTATTGAGAACTTTTGTATCTCTGTTCGTAAGGAATATGAACCAATAATTTTCTTTTATGTTGAGTTTTTGTATGGTTTTGTGATCATGGTGTAAGTTGCTTTAGAAAAAGAATATTAATACTGTTATTTCAGATTCTCTTTTGTAGAAAAAATTGAAGACTGGCATTATTTCTTTGAAGGTCTGGTAGAACTCTCTGCTGAATGCATCTGGCCCTGGGCATTATTTAGTTAGAAGAGTTTTAATTACAGTTTCTAATTCACTAGGGGTTATGGCTATCTCTCTTTTTTCTTTCTTTTTTCTTTCTTTTCCATCATGCAATATGTCCTGACCACAGTTTCCCTGCCTTCTACTTCTCCAAATTCTCCTGCCATACACTCCTTCACCTAGATCAACTGACCCTCCTTTTTCCCTTAAGTTCAGACCTCCCATGGATATCAGCTGAACGTAGTATAACAAGATGCAGCAAGACTAAGCATGAACCCTCATATCAAACCTGGATGAGGCAACCCAGTAGGAAGTTGCATATTTCATCTTGATTTAACTTTGGTAGATTGTGTATATCAAGAAATATATCCACATTTTAGATTTTCTAGTTTGCAGAATTCAAATTTTGAAGTATGCCCTCATGATTCTTCAAATTTCCTTAACTGTCTCTTGTAAGGTTTCCTTTTTCATTTCTAATTACCTTTACTTGGATTTTGGTTAATTGGGTGAAGGATTTAACTTTTTTTTTCTCAAAGAACTCTTTGTTTTATTGATGCTAGTATTTGTTTTCCTTTTGTAAATGTTTTTATTGATTGACTTCAGTCCCAGGTTTGATTATTTCTTGCTCTCTACTCCTTTTAGGTATGTAGGGGACTATGCTTTCAACTGTAGTTTACTAGTGCAATATTTTTCAGGTTCTTTAGGCCTAATCAGGAGGCACTTAGTGCTTCGACGTCCTCCTTACAACTGCTTTCTACTTCACTATGCTCCCTACTGGATTCTACTGCTCACTTAATTCTAAAAGTTTTAAATTCCCCTCGAGGCTCAAGAATCTATACAGAAGAGGTGGGGAATGGATTGTCAGAAGCAGAGGTGGTAGATGACTCTAAGGAGACAGTATCGAATGGATGTAACAGTCTGAACTCAGTGACAATGACAGCCTGCACATGACCCCAGCACAGAAGCTCAAGTAGACACACAGTTTGACTCCTAGACAGGAAGTTATTTGCAGTTGATACCCTCTACGAATGTAAAAATCAACTTTCTCCAATAGAGAATCCCGGTATATAATAACCACAGTCAAGAGCAGACTCCATACCCTGGAGTAGTTGGCCAAGTTTGTTTGATTTTTATTTTCCTCTTTCTTTGAGGGAGAAGGGGGAATGAAGTTCGATGGACACAAAGATGGAGAGACTCTGGCAGGTAATTTGAGGAGGCAAAAGAATCTGATATGTTATATGAAAAATAAACAAATTTAAAACACTATAGATATGTGTTTCTCCTCAAATAGACCCTCAGACAGACAGGTTTTCCTATGTCTCTTTATTGCTGAATGTTCTTTTAGCCAATTAAGAAAAGAAGAATGTTGTCATGTCTAATTATGGTTATAGATATTTTCCTTTATAGTCTACTGGTTTTCTGCCTTTTTGACAACTGTTTTTCCATAATGTAATATCCCTTTTAATACTTGATAATACCCCGTGTTCTGAGTCAGCTTTATCTTGTATTAATGTAGGCAGCCCAGCTTTATATTTATGGGCTGCTGCTTGAAGAAATTATATAACCTTGATGTGATAGATTTACTGAATGACTTTTCCAAAGGCTCGCATTTTCATAGTCAAAGGCCAATGCAGAAGTGTAGTTCAAAGGGAGGTTTCAGAACCCCAAAAGAAGAAAGGATAGAGAGGAAGGGTCCTGTGCCTACTTTACATTGTTCAGGGCATGGCAGAAAGTTCCATAATGGGAGAAGTGGTTTGAGATCAAAATAGATTACTTAGAGAGCAGTGGAAAGGTGAGCATTTTGGGACTAAACAAGGTAAGTAAGCTCTATATGGTAAGAACTTTGCTACACTGATGCCCCAGTGTAGGGAAATTTGAGGGCAGGTTGGTGGGGGAGTGAGTGGGTGTGTGTGGGGAAACACCCTCATAGAACCAGGGGTGTTGGTATCCTGTATAATCTCCACCCCTACAGATATCTGGCAGTGAAAAGGAGTAACTAAAGCTTAGGACCTGTGCTGGCCAGGTAGAAGAATTATAAGTCTGAAAATCCAGCACAAGCTTGCCCACATAGGCCTGGGAATGAGCAAGCAAGCTGTTGAACATTCTGGGAACTAGCAGGCCAAGAAGAGATAGATAAGACATGTCTGGGTGGGCTCAGGCAAGCAGGGACCTGTCCGGGCAAGATGACCCAACTGAATGATGAGGTATGGTTGGAGGCCAGCCAGATACCCTGCTGCCTCAATACCATCCTTAGGAATTTCCCTATGCTCTGATCCTCACGTATTCTAGCTGGATTTGAATTAGCCAATTATGTATTGCTATGCTAATTCCTTTGTTCCCCTAGACCTCCTTCCTATAAAAACCCCTAACCCCTGAGCCTCAGGGTCGATCCCTCTGTCTCCTGTGTGAGATATGGGTCCACCCGGAGCTCCGATATTAAACTACCTTGTGTGTTTACGTCAAGATGGTCTCTCGTGTTTCTCTGGGTGCGCGTTCTCCCGGGACTTGAGTGAGGGTCTCCCTACGGGGGTCTTTCAGCAGTAGCCAGGAATCCTCCTCCCCACAGTTACCTGGCCTGGTCTTATAAAAGGGGCTGCTTGCTCCCTCCTCTCTCTCTTACTCCTCCTTTTCTCCCTTGCCTCTTGCCCCATTGATCCCCTCTCTCCCCATTTCCTTCCCCACTCTCTCCATGTGTTCATGGCTATCCCCAACTTCTCTACTCTCTGCCTTTCTCTACCTCTGCTACCTTCTTAACTCCCCTCCCCATTCCCTATATAAACTCTGTTCTATACTACATCAGTGTGTGTCTGGTCCCTCAGGTGGAAGGGATGCCTAGGCATGGGCCCACCAAGTCACCCTCTTCCCCTACACCCTACCAGGACTTATTCTTGTAGCTCTTTCTCTTTTTATGATCAAAACAAGGGGATCATAATGGGAGAGAGGGTTGGGGAGGGGGGGCAGAAACCAGGAAAGGGGATAACATTTGAAATGTAAATAAAGAAAACATCCAATAAAAAAAGGAACTCTGATTGTATGTTAGAAATAGTTAGATATGAAAGTAAGTCAGTTTGTCACAAGCCAACTTTTGACCTAATCAGTTGAAGTGTGTACTGGAGAAGAGAAAAACGAAAACAAACACAAAAACCAAAACAACAACAAATAAAAAAATAAAACCTGAGGCAGACATAGGGGTAGAGTGGGGCTGGTAAATGCCATCATTTGACTTTATTTGTAGAACAGATAATCCCTCAGTTCTATCTGGCTTTCTAACTTAAAAATATATGTTGCTTTACAGTGTGTGAATTTGGAACCATTGATAAAGTATTTTCAGGATTGAAAATAACTCAGATCCCCAAAGACCATTGCAAAAGTTAGTGGAGGGAATCTGGGAAAATTACAAAGTTAAGGAAAACTGGGTTATTTCTACTTTTTTTTTTTTTAACAGTACTTATGAAGCGGTTTTGGCTCACGTCGTGGCTACTGGCAAAACCTGGTCAATTATATCTACCCACAGGCAGCAAAAGGTATGGATTACTGCACAGATCCCTTTCTATCCGGTGTTTAGATTAGCTCTTTCCTGAAAAACTGGACCTTAGAGTAAGAAAGAAGCTTCATGTTTTCTTTCTCAAGAGAAACTTGACCTACTTCTAGCCCTTTATCTCATCGTGCTAGCTTGTGTTTATCCCTAGAGGCAGAAAACACTAACTTGTGTCAACAGGAGAATCCCTAGACTGAGAGTATGGTGTGAGCACCCTGCTTGTTTTCTTGAAGCCTGTACGAGCAACTGTAGTCCTCTTTCAACCTCATCCCACTGACTTTAGGGAGACCGTTATTAATTCCTGCCTCAACAGAACAATCTATTTGCGGTTACTCTATGATCTCGAAGTTTTTGAGATAATTATGCTGTTATAAACTCTTAGCACCAGAGGGAGCAAGATTTTTTCCCCCAGAAAATATAAGCAACTGAGTTGCAGAGGTTTGAGATCAGAATTGAAGCCTTCTTTCCTTTCTGCTCCCCCCATATCTGATCATGTTTCCTTTTTCCCTCCCCCTTCCCTCTCCCATAAATACTCCTCCCTCCCTCTGCCTCCTGAGATTATTTCCTTCTCCTTTCTGAGTGGGATTAAAGCATCCTCACTTGGCCTTTCTGCTTGGCAAACTGCTTAAATTCTGTGGTTTTTTCCCCTAGGTATTCTGCACTTTTTGGCTACTATCCACTCATTAGTGAGTACATTCCATGTGTGTCCTTTGGAGTCTGGGCTTCCTCACTTAGGATGATGTTTTCTAGTTCCATTCATTTGCCTGCAAAACTCATGATGTGTTCCAAAAACCAAATAACCCAATTAAAAAAAAAAGAGAGAGAGATACAGAGATAAACAGAGGATTCAGAGCACTTAAAGAAGGGTTCAAAGTCCTTAGTGATCAATGAAATGCAAATGTAAAATCCCTGAGAGTCCACCTTACGCCATCAGATTGGCTAAGATCAAAAATTCAAGTGACAGTAAGTGTTAGCCAGGAAGTGGAGAAAGAGGAGCATTTCTCCATTGCTGGTGTGATTGTAAACTAGAACAACTACTCTTGAAATCAATGTGGTGGTTCCTCAGAAAACTGGAAACAGTTTTACCTGAAGACCCAGCTATACTACTCTTGGGCATATACCCAAAAGTTGCCCCACTATACCATAGGTACACATGTTCCCCAGTGTTCATATTGGCCTTATTTGTTAGTCAGAAGCCAGAAACAACCTAGATGTCCTTCAAACATAGGATGGATACAGAAAATGTGGCTCATTAACACAGTGGAATACTATTCAGCTATTAAAAATAAGGGCAACGTGAGTTTCTCAGGCAAATGTATGGAACTGGAAAATATCATCCTGAGTGAGGTGACTCAGATCCAAATGGATATGCATGGTATGTACTTGCTGATAAGTGGGTATAAGATAAAAAGTATAGAGTACCTAGGATACAACCCACAGACCATAATAAGTGTTACAAGCAGAAAGGCTCAAGTGAGGATGTTTCAATTCTACTTAGAAGAAGACATGAAATAATCACAGGAGGCAGATGGAGAGAGCGACCTGGGTGGGAGAAGGGAGAGTGAGGAGAAAGGGGAACATGGTCACGTATGGGTGGGGCTAGCCAAGAGAGAAGCCCTGTTGGCCAGCAGAATGAATGGGAATACGCTGGAGGGGGGTGCAGTGGGAGGGGGGAAGGACCTCTAGAAAGTGACAGAGACTATTCTTGTGCTGACTGGTCAATGGTTTAAAATAATTCATAGAAAATTTATTTAGAGAATACTTTATCAGCTTTTGTAATCAAACCCACATAGATAAGACCTTACATATTCAATACAGTGCGTTACCCCTGTACAAATGGAAAAAAAATTAAATTCAACATTCCTAGACCAATATGGCTGTTAATTTCTGTACAATGCCAACTCAACACAGTAAACTGGGATACTTTTTTCCAAAGTTGACAGCACAGCTAAAGTTTCCAAAAATTCAAATTATATATATATATATGTGTATATATATATATATGTGTATATATATATATGTATATATATATATATATGTGTGTATATATAAAGACCAATAATGTTCTTAACATTTGATTGACTGTATAAGAATGGAAAACATAGCATAGTTTCTATAGGTCTCATTCAAAATAATTTTCTACTTGTAATGCAAAAACACCATGTGTCAAATCTGTGAACATTTGTTTGCTGTAGGTGTGTTATCAGTATGCGAAGATGCTGGTCCAGGGTCCCATGTGTTTGCAGGTGGAAGCCAGGTAAAGATATTGAGTGCTTTCCTTTATTGCTCTTCCTTTTTTGCTTTGAGACTTTCCAACTGAAGCAGTGGTGACTATTTCATCTAAATGGGGTCCACTTGGCTCTTGGATTCACGTGTCTTTGCTGCCCACTGCTGTGGTTATAGGCACTTACATTCTTCCCTGTCTTCAAACGTGGGTGTATTCAACTTCTCATGCTTGGGACACAAATGCTTTCAGCCAACAAACTACATTAACTTTTATCATTTTAATCGATAACAAATACAAGTTATCCATTTGACAATCATTCGTTAAACATTTTTAGGATTCTTAATAAGGCAGTAGAGATAAAGCAGCAAAGAGAATTATAGACATTCCTTTTAATGAATTTAAAATTTTCTGCAACATGCATATTTGCAAGCACACACACAGACACACACACACACACACACACACACACACACACAGTTGGGCATAGCCAACACTATGAAAGAATTGAAGTAAGGTAAATAAAATGTATACTGAAAGCAACGATTGAGCTCTTGCTTTTTTATTGGGATAGTTCATTGCAGTCTCTGAAAATGAATTTGCAGAAATCTGAAAGTGCTGAGGTGAGATGGAGCCTGATCATTTCAGAAATTGCTTCATTTCTTTGCCCTTGAGCGCTATTATCTTCTGGGCTGTAGACTTAATGCAGGCAGTGTTTATTATAATCATAGATTTGATACTCTCCAAGTTCCCCTTCATTTCAATCTGATATATGTGTTCAAGTGACAAAGTACCCATAGCTGAAGTCTATCCACTTATCTTACTTTAGAAAGGCATGACAAAGCTTTTCAAATCTAAAGCACCATGCCACTCAGACAGAAGTGTCTCTGAAAATACTAGGTTAGAATTTAGCATATTTATCTTCTTATTTTTATAGGAATACAAAATTATATAATAAATAATAGTCACTCTGTAATAAGGGTATATCAAGACCCCTATTAAGTTAGAAAAGGAACTTGCACTGTACATTTGTGACAGAATCCTTCCTTTCTCAAGGAAGTCCAGTAAATTCTGTCCTCAGAGGATGTGCTACTAAATAGTTAAGCCTCATTAGTTTGAAGTCAAGCTGAGACATAAAAAGGGAAGTTTATGTTTGTGGACAATTATTGTCTGAGCAACAAAAGCATATTCTAGAGTTTCCTCACTAATCTTTATAACTTCAATGGAAATTTAGGAAAATTCCACCGTTATATTTTTTTTTAAGAGCTCAGTTAGGGATTGGCTGGATTCCTTCATTGCTTGAGGTTAGCCAACCCCTTAGGAGCAGAGCTGATTAGAGAACTGAGCCTACTGACTTTTCCCAAGAAGTCACTTGGGAAACGGCTGCATTGGAAGGTGATTGTGCATCATGTCATTACCCGAGGCAGAGAGGGAAAAATAAAAAATTGCCTCTGTCAAAGGCTAGTCAACTTTCTAAAGGCTAGCTTTCTCATGGCTCACAAAGTAGAGTTTAAAAATTATTTCCTCTTTTCTTTTCTATTTTTAAAGGAATCCAGAGACTGGATTGATGTTTTGAGAGGTCTTCAAACTTGACTATACTCATTTTTGATATGTTAAAATCAATATTTTAATATAATCTATGTAAAATTACTCTGGATATTCTGCTTCCTATAAACTGGCCTTAATTTGAATTTAGCATATAAATATTATTGATATCTTCTTAAAGGAATAGGATAAACTCCAAGAGTATCAATGATGATGTTTATCTCTCTCAGTCTCAGTATACTATTTTTCATGCTTATTCACTTACCTATACAGCTCATTTTTAATTTTTCAAAGTTAAATTCTACTGTGTGTATGTAGCACATTTTCATTATCTATTCGTCAGTTGATTTACATCCAAGTTGGTTCTATATCCTAGATATGGTAGCTTTAACTTTTAAATTTTGTTTGTTCAAACTGAAGTACCCATAGAAGGAATTAAACTGGGTGATTATTTGGGAGAGCATTCTTAAGGGAGCAGTTATAATAGAAGCTAATGTGATAATGAAGAGAGGTGACATTGGGTGTAGATAGGTTTAAGGAAGGAATTGGGAGAATAGTAAACACAAGGGAGCACAGAGATAAGGGCAATCAAATAAAAATAAAATGTTGCAGGATATGTAATACAGTATGATTCAATTAAAATTTTCACAATTATACCTAATACCTTAAAACGCAGTTTAAAAGTATATACTTAAAAATATGGAGATAGCAAGATTCTGTAGTAATGCTCCTAGAGGTCATAGGAAATTAAATATCTCAGTACCATGCATAGACTAGCTGATTGTGAGTTGTTTGTCAGATAAACTCTAGAAGCCCTCAATAATGAAGGATCACCCCTTCCACCCTCTAAGCTACAGACTAACATTACATGATGCGATACTACTGCTGAAGAGACTGCAAATGTTAATGACTATATATAATATATATATATAATATATATATATTAAGCTGGGACCAAGCTGGAAGTTTCCTCCCTACAAGCTGGCTTTCATAGTGCTAGAAGTTACTATGCTACTGGATGAGAAAAGCCTTTAAAGAGTTTGACCCAGCTGTGAACCCTATGAATTTTGATACCATTCTGACAAGCAAGGTATGAACACATGTGCAACAGTGATATATCTAGCAAAGGACTAATCAACCACTTTCTTATTGGATTTTGTGTCAGTTCTGAAGAAAGGAACACATATCTGTATTGTAATATAGTAAAAGACAAAATGGCAAGGAACATACAGGCCATAGAGAGAAACTTAGTATTTAACTGTGTAGCTAAATTGACATTGCGTAAAAACTTACCTACTACTACCTGTTCATATACTTGTAGAAAAACAGCTATTAGTCTTATCTAAAGAATTGCCATTTTTCAGTGAATATTCGACAATGTAGAGACTCATGGCTGATAAATGTGCTGATAGTAAGTGATGGTTGATTTCTTAGTCGTAAACAGAAATTTACACAATCCCATAGAAGGTGTAGAGAATACTACAGAAAAAAAGGCAGAAAGCATGCCAAAGGTATATTATGAGTAAAAGAAATGTGAAATATAATTTTCTGGAAAAGAATTACAGTCATTCCTACTTTCATGGAACTACTGAATGGGTCTATCAACAGGCAACTATGCAAGAGAATGGGATTGGTGGGCTCTATCCCTCGTGGCTGAACTATTGGTTACAAATAAATTCTGGAAGATGAGGAATTATTGCCTTCTTTTATCTACCAAATAGTGAATCTACATAACTCTAAATTATGGTCATACATATGGGTAAATTCAGTGGGTAACAAAATAAAAGAAAAAAATATATTTATGAATCTCTGAAAAAGACTTGTAGGAAGGAGGGGGAGTTATAGGAATGTTAGTGGGATAAGAGAGGGTGTATACTGATATATATATATATATATCTCCAGTAAAATCACTCCTGAATCATTGATCATTGCATATGTATATCTACATCTGTATCTATATATCCTATATGACTTTCAAATTCCATTGTATCCTGTAGATATTGGAAATTTGATTGTATCCTGGCATCCATAACTGTAATGATCCTAGCAGTTGCCATTATAATCAGTTTCTGATAAAGGTATAAAAAGTCTGACTGCTCTCAATAAAATTGTCACATGTTCAGTTGTATTGTAGCCCCTCTAACTTGATCTGATTTAATTCCTTGTGGCAATTTTATGGCAATGTATATAAAATATTATATATGCTAAAGGTATATTGTAGGGGGAAAGAACTGTGAAATATAATATTCTTGAAATATAATATTCTTGAAAAGATATTTTCACTTTTATGAATCTATGAAAAAGACTTGTAGGAAGAAGGAGGAGGTGCAATCACACATGCTTTCATGCCAGTATGGATTCTCAACAAGAATGGGTTCATCAACAGACAAGTATGGATAGGGAATAGGACAAGATCCCTTTAAAACAAAAGTCCCTGACAGCCTACTTCTTCTATGTAGGACCTACTTTGTACCACCTCCTTATCAGTGATCACATCCATCATTTTATGTGCTCGTCAGTACACAAGCCTATAGGGGAGTGTTTTATATTCAAACCATAGCACTACTCAGACAATTTCTGTAGCTCAAGAATTCTTGCTAATATCTACAACCCTCAGTCTAATGAAACAGACTAACATTTACCTTATAGTAGCTTTTGAGGCCTTGTACTCCATTCACTACTAAATCTAAATTTTATTTCTCTCAGGTATTCTCTTAAGTTTTTCTCTCAAATTTTCATACACATGTATTCATATACATACATAATATACATATATTACATATATTATATAATATGCATATATATCGGGAATATATATATATATATATATATATATATATATATATATATAT